>CM064493.1:52735123-52829511 GCA_032716605.1 Paralithodes platypus | reverse complement strand
GAACAAGTTTTGTTACCTAGGAGAGACCATCTCTGCCGGTGGTGGGGCCGAGGCTGCCACTGTTGCTAGAATTAGGTGTGGCTGGGGGAAGTTCAGAGAATTGATGCCAATCCTGACCATGAAAAGAATGCCTCTCCCCCTGAAGGGAAAGGTGTATGCCTCATGTGTTAGAAGTGCAATGACGTATGCCTCAGAAACATGGGCCGTTAAAGTAGAGGATGTCAACAGAATGGAGCGTAATGAGATGAGAATGGTGAGATGGATGTGTGGGGCCAGGCTACAGGATAGAATAACAAATGTTGAGCTGAGGAGACGTTTAGGTATAAAGAGTATTAGCGAGGTGATGCGTACAAGTAGACTGGGATGGTATGGACATGTGGAGAGAATGGATGAACAAAATTGGGTGAAAAAATGCAGGTCTGTGATTGTGGAGGGAGCTGCACCAAGGGGTGGACCGAGGAAGACCTGGGATCGGACTATACGCGCCGATCTCAAATCCAAGAACTTGACAAGTGAAGCAGCCCTTAACAGGGTTGCCTGGAATGCCGCCATTAGGACAAGAGACTGAAACTGCACGTATGTGTGGAACACTCAGTCTTAAAATTGTATGTATGTATGTATGTATATTCGAAATGATTCACAGATTCAATAGACTAAATAGCATTAATATAACGGTATATGTTCATAACCCATAACTTTAATTTGGCTACTAAATTAGATGATTTTATTCAGTTTAAAAAGGGGCTCCAGCAATGAACAGACTGCGAACTATCTCACTTAACCATTTTTACTACCACAGATCCTTCTTCAACTGCACAAAATCGTCTACTTATAGCTAGAATATATTATAAAAGGCGTCGTCGGTACAGTATGGATTAATAAGGGTGATAGCAAGAGACAAATAGAAATACATACAGTAAATATAAATATATATAATAGAGAGCGAGAGCAGATAACAGAGAAAATTATAATGAGAAATGTAAGCGGTGACCTCATTTAAGATTTGTTCATATTTAGTTTGTCTGAGTTTGTTGGTTTATATATTCATAGATTTCATTGTACCTTAGTATTTCTGTTCTGCTGCTGGCGCACAGTAATGAAACATTTCGAAACGAATACACTACATTCAATTTAAATTAACACCTTACGAGCGGCCTAGGCGGTATATAATATGTAGCCACAGGCGGGGTGTTTTTAGCCAAAATAGGGCTGTTTACGTGATCATTTTCATGCCTAAATAAGACCCAGAGCGTAAAACAAGTATCTATCCCTGAAAGGGCATAAACAGAGCTTTCCAATGACACCATAACGATCCTTTTATGATGGCTAGTTTTCTTGCAACAACCGCGCAACGCGAGTGCAAAAAGCATGTAATTCGGCACTTTTCCCATACAATTCCGTATATACAAAGTACAAAGGAAATCAAGCAACAACAGATCTAGTGACCCTTCTAGGTTGCTTGTCCTCCAAAACACTGAGGATCAAGTGTCCAAACAGTGGTTTAGAGTGGGTAAGGGAACATTGGAAAGGGAATTACTGCCCTGGAACTAATGTCCGTGGCAGGATTAGGAAGTTAGTAGGGGACAGATGGGTTAGTAACTGAGGGGGGGGATAAATAAAGTTATTCATTTACAAACGCAGTCAGTCGCGGGTTTGATGCGAGATATTTGTCTAGGCGGAGTTTAAATGAATCAACGGTGATGCAGTCTATAACGTTTCGGGGAAGCCCATTCCACAAGTTGACAACTCGATTGAAGAAGAAATTCTTAGATTCGTGTGAGTTAAAAGATTTACCAATAATTTTGCAACCGTTTCCCCGCGTGTAATTAGATTGGTCGATAGTGAAGTACTTACTACAGTTCATATTGTCGATGCCTTTGATGATTTTGAACACTTGAATTAAGTCACCTCTTAATCTGCACTGGGTTAAAGGAAATAGATTTAATTCTCTAAGACGCTCTTCGTATGGTTTGTTCTTTAGGCTAGGTATCATTTTGGTAACTCTACGTTGAACTCGTTCTAGCTTGTTTATATCTTTTTGGTAATAAGGGCACCAGGATTGAACGCAGTATTCCAGAAGAGGGCGGACTAAGGAATTGTAAAGGGTTAGGATAACTTCTTTGGATTTATGCTCAAATGACCTGCCTATAAAGCCAATTATTTTGTTTGCCTTCTTAACAACTTCTGAACATTGTTGACTCGGTTTTAGGTTACTCGATATTGTTACTCCCAGATCGGTTTCTCTGTTTACATTCTTAAGCTGAGTGCCATTCATCGAATAGTTTGCTTTCTCATTTAGGTATCCGATATGTAGTACTTTACATTTATCCGCATTGAAACTCATTTGCCAAATTTGGGCCCAACATGACAATTTATCTAGATTGTGTTGCATATCGTCAACTTGTTCTTTTGAGAGTACGCTATTTGCAATTTTTGTATCGTCAGCAAATTTTGAGATTGTACAGGTGAGACCCTCATCTATGTCGTTGATGTAAATTAGAAAGAGAATTGGTCCTAGTACCGATCCCTGGGGTACCCCGCTACTTACATTGGTCCATTTAGATGCCTTACCGTTTATGACTACTCTTTGCTTTCTGTCGCTGAGCCAATTTTCTATCCATTTCAACACACCGTCTTGTATTCCATGCGCTTTTAGTTTTAGCAGTAAACGTTTGTGGGGAACTTTGTCAAAGGCCTTTTGAAAATCAAGGTATATAATATCTACAGCTTTACTCTCATCGTAGAGGTTGAGGATATCGTGGAAGAAGTCTAAGAGGTTTGTTAAACAGGAACGTTTTTTTACGAAAGCCGTGTTGAGTATCTTTAAGTATGTTATTTTCCTCTAAGTGATTTACGAGTCTGTCTCGTATGACCGTTTCTAGCATTTTACATACAACTGAGGTTAAGCTAATTGGACGATAGTTACTGGGTAGGGATTTGCTGCCTTTTTTGAATATCGGTGTTACGTTGGCTAGCTTCCACTGATCGGGCATAGTTCCAGACTGCAAGGATTTATTGAATAGTAATGTCAGTGGTTTGGAGAGCTCATCCTTAGCTTCCTTTAGAACTCTAGGCGAGATTGTATCAGGTCCAGGCGTTTTATTTACCTTGAGTTTATCTAAACAATTCAATACTTCTCTCTCTGTAACGGTGATATTGCTTAGAACATCTGAATTATCAATCTGAATCGGCGATGGTGTAGGGATATCACTGAGGTCTTCTGTTGTAAAAACTGATGCAAAGAAGGTATTGAGGGCATTACTCATTTGTACTTCGTCTTTGGTGTATTCTCCATTTTCATCGACTAACGGTCCAACAGTTGAAGTAACTACTTTTTTCTTTCTGATATAACTATAGAATTCTTTCGGGTTTGTTTTACTTTGATTCGCAATATGTAACTCTAAGGTCTTTTTACTTTGCTTAATTAACTTTTTGGCTTTGCGTCGTAGCTCTACAAATTTCACCGTTCTTCGTCATTTTGTGAGGATTTTAATCTATCATTAGCAAATTTTTTAGCAAGCAGGCAGTTTGAAATATCTTTATTCCACCATTTGGGCTTATTATTATGGCCTGGACGCCGTATTTTCGATGGTATGCAGTCTTGCACTGCTTTTAGGTAAGTGGCTTTCGAATAACTTCCAAGATGTATTTATGTCGTTATTGTGAATTAAAAAGCTCCAGTCAGTTTCTTTAAACATAGCTCTAAGTTTATGGAAGTTTGCTTTCTTGAAATTAGGGACTTTTTCGATGCTACTATTTGGTTCGTTACTAGTAAACTTTAAAGTGAAAGTTATCGTACGATGGTCGCTGTTACTGAATTCATCACCAACATTCAAATTCTCTATTAATTCTTCTTTTGTTGCAAGTACAGTGTCAAGAACGTTTTTACCACGGGTTGGCGTTCGAACAAATTGATAAAGCGAACTCTCTTGCAAGTTCGTATACAAGTCATGTCATAGCGAGTGAGAGAGGGAGGGAGGAGGTGGGATTCGTGTCAGTAGGTTCGCCGCGGTGGTCTGGAGCAGTCATACGCTCGCTACTCTCCTGCCACCACTTGTCTCTCTCTCTCAGCAACATTACGTGCTGAAATTGCCACACGACCTATGTCGAGCGCCGCCAGATAGTCCAGATTTATTATACTCGACTTATGTTGCGCCCCGACAGTTATGGGTGGGGGGATGAGCCGGTTTTCTGGACCATTTTCTCCCTCATGTTTAGCCCCATTAGTTTTCATATGTTAAGATGTTGCCCCATTAGTAGTCGGATTTTAAGACCTTTCATCCCATTTCTTCGTCAATATTTAGACCTTTTGTGCCATTTAGATGTCGTTTTTTCCCCGGGCAAACGAAAGTGAGCTTGTATTGTGGGAAGACCCGCCCTCGGCCCGGGAAATTTTTCTACCGAAAAATGTACAAATTAATCTAAAAGGGGGATCTAATGGAAAACAAGGAAGTGTCCAAGCCTGGACCGGAAGGGAATAACCGGTTGTTCCCTGTTTAATGAACCGGCCGGAGCACAGCACTAGCGAACATTGGACATTGGACACGATTCGGTGACGGTCACAAAGTTAATGGGACAATATTCGGCAACGGTCGGAGGGGTATTCGGGACTTGATCCGTATATAGTCTGGTTCAATCTGATTTAGTTGGTTCGGCCTGATACGGGTCTTTATTATACGGGGTTAGTCGGCTTCTGAAAATGATCGTTAAATTCAAAAATTTTGCCATGCGGATTATGGTCGGGGGTATACGGATTATATGCTGTTATATGCGGATTATGGGTGTATGTCAGGCGATTCTCTGTTGGATGTATGCGGTTCTATGTTATGGCATGTGTATAGAAATTGCAGTCGGGCCAATTTTTCCAGGACTAGTGACACATAGGCCTACGGATTCGGCGCTATGCGGAGTCGCATGTGTGAGTTTAGCCCGACATATTGGAACAGGGTATAGTATAGTCCAGCTTATGGTTGACGCTCACATATTAACCCCTTGAAGCCTATAACGCATTTTTACAGTTTATTCTGGCTATTACAACTATTTTATGCTGACTAGGAAGGGTATATGGAAATCAGAGGGTTACTTGAGATAGGTTTTACCCTTTTAATTCCCGCAGATCCTTCTTAAGATGGATAAAATCGTCTAATGATATCCAGAATAGACTGTCAAATGCGTCTATAATCCTCAACGGGTTAAGTGGAAGTTTTTATAGTTTGCTCCTTAGACCCCCATCAAGCTTAACACAATACCCCAAGACCCCCCTTCGAGATAAATTTGGCCGGTTCTTCCTAAATTACAGGCTTGCTATCGCTCTCCAGGAAAATATCGACACCTAAATGGCATGAACGTCTTAATATTGAAAAAGAAAAGGGCAAAAGTTTTAAATCACCAAACTAATGGGGCGAATGTCATATACTGTATTCCCAAAATTAATGTGGTTAAACATGAGGAGAAGGGGATCCAGAACTATAAAATCCTCCCTACACCTAAACCATAAAAATACCTCCCAACTTACTACACCTCCTACTACTACTACTGTCTTTTGCTTTATCCCCTGCACCCTGTCTTCTGCCCAAACTGTTACTTACTACGGCAATACGAAATAAACAAGGGCATTTAATATTGGACTAGAAGATAGGTTATTTACTGCAACAACCGTACGCTAATTTCCAACCCTCGAGGAGAACTATTAAGCCGGTGAACAAAACACTTAAAAACCCTCCAGATTTTAATCTACTGGATAACGGGGTATCAATTACCTGGGTTTTAGTGCACTTCTACCAAGGCTTTCCGGTGACGGCAAAGGCTACTCACACCAGGAGTACTTTACGTTAATAAAATGCTCTCAATTAATAACAATGCTTAAATAAACTATAACAAGATTTAATAAAGGAGTATATGCGCGTTAACTTTAGTGAGAGTCGTGAACTCAACACTAAACTCTTCAATGCTCTATGAAAACACTGAAAGTCTAGTCCTAAACAGCAAACAGATATTAATCTTCTGAAAACGTCTGCATGCTCTAAGATGCTCGTCGAATATAGAACAGAAATAATGCAGGGGCATGGACACCAATGCGTGTATCTTAAATACAACAATATTTAGGATACATATATATCAAACAAGGGAGTGAAATAACTCTTGTGACAAAGCACTAATAATAGCCACTCAAACTTACTACTACTTCCTTGAGCCAAAGTAACAGCCATGCTGGGGTTTTGTGCACTATGCATCAACCTAGGCTAAAATAATACGTGAATAATTCCTGAGCATACGCAGTTTAAAATTAATAAACACAACGCTGTCTTTCTCACTAATTAAAGTCTAGCAGTGGCATAAAATGGGGGGTAACAAGGAAGCCTAGGCAGAGCGCAAGCATGCTCGTAGCCTACTGTCTCCCCTTGATCCTATTTCCCTTATGTTACGTTAACGTGACTAGGAAGCTCTCTTGGTAAGTCCAGATCTCAAGTATCTGGTCTTAACCCTGGCACGCCACAAAGGTCCACAAAAATGAGGTAGTCAAGCAACCGCGCAAGAGTAGGCAAAAGCCCTTCGCTTGTATGCTGCTACACTCGCAAAGGAAAAATATGCACAAGGGTTAACAGTCTACCTAGCTCCGTCGAAGTCTAACAGGCTCTGACTTGCCACATACATAACTCAGAGACAACGACCAAAGATACCCTCGCACTGTCCAGTATTAAATAGTAGGAAAATACAACTCAATAATTTAAGAAGCACCCAATAACTATGATACAATTGTGACTATGACTCTAAATAATCCCTAAAGCTAGTGCAAAACATCGATGTTGATAACTGGTGCTGGTAATACGAACGGGCCAACTATGGAAGTTGTATGCAGAACCAGAAGGGATAAGTCATTGAATAAAGACAATAAGTATGAAAAAGAAAAAGGTCAGATAGAGAAACAGTAGTAAAGAGGGTTAGATTGGGGACAGATTGCAAAGGGACATCTAGGACCAAGCACAACATACCAAGCTCTGAAGAGACACGCGGGAAGGATGCCCCCCAGCACCAAGCTGAGACAGCGGGCCCCAATCACAGACAACTACGTCATAAAGAGCAGGCGTCATATGACGCGCTAGGGCCAGCTGACACATCAACGAGCGTGGGAACCTCCACCCGAGCGAGGAAGTCGACACTTAACACACGCACATACTACCCGCTCGCTGCTTCCTTCTCGCATCTCGCCTCCTTTGAAATTCCCACTACATATCTTCTACTCTATCAATGATATAAAATACTTCCAAGTGTCCACAGACAAGAATAAAGCCCACCACTGATCTGTCGTGTGACAACATGAATACTAAGAAAGAAAGAACCATCGTTGCATACGATTATTACAGCCCATTTTCACTGCCCTGGCGAGCACTAGCGAGTTACGAGTACATTCTGGCAAGCTGGCCCAGCGTAACAAAACCCTGAGGGAGGTTCCCCTACCCTTCATCACTTTCTTTGTTCTTTTTCTTGATGGTCAGTGCGGAAATTAAAAACTGTTTTTTCTGAGCTGGAGTGGTAGTTATTCGGTGGGACTTTATCATAATAATAACTGTTTGGTTGAGTATTTGTAGCCCCGAGTGGGCGAAGCCATTAATTGGTCGATACAATAATTATAATAATGTCGTTTCAGTAATTAACAGGATTGTACAATATTATTCAAAGGAAGGGTCACCAGAACTGTTGTTGCTTGATTCCCTTTGTACTCCTTTGTACTTTGTAAGGAAGTTAAATGACAATCATATGAGGAACTAACAATATATCCTGCAAATAGTATCGTAATACTAATGGCTAGCTAATGAGACTAACAATACTAATAATAATTAAAAAACTAAAATAATAATAATAATAATTAGGAGTAATATATATTAATAATAATAATACTATAGTAATCTAGTATTAATAATAATCTAATAATAATAGTACATAATTAACAGTTGCAAGCAACGTTGTCCGTGGTTCGACTGGTTTTGCAAGCAGGGTATTGTGTTTGATTACAAAGTCTGTGTCACAGATATCCCAAGAGCATTTAACTGTATCGGGCATGGAGAAACTACAGAAGGAGCAGATTGTGCAAACAAACAAGCGCTGAGAGAGGGAGAGATTGGCTGTAAAAGGGATCTGCCCTCTATCCGTTTATTAACAGAGTTGTAGATATGTGGAATCGGCTAGCCCGAGTGCTATAATGGTATCAAGAACAATAACAGCTTCAACTTGAAATTAGATAGAACGAGATTTGGTTGGGTGTGAAAGGGATCTGCCAATGGGTAGGTCAATCGCCTCTTGACTCCCGTTTTCTTATTTTTTATTTTTCTCATTTGTGAAGGAGAGAGGGAGTATGGCGAGAGAATAGGATGTCGTAAACGTAAGGACGATAGCGCGTAAATATGAGAGAGAGAGAGAGCGCGAGATGGGTTGGGGTTGAAAGGTATCTGACATGTGGTGGGTCAAGTCGACTCTCTGCAGACTCCGGTTTTCTTATGTTTCTCATTTTTGAGAGAGAGAGAGATAGACTAGGATGTCGATAAATGTAAGGGAAGACAGAGATAAATGAGAGAGTTTTTTTAGATGGGTTTGGGTGTGACAAGGATCTGTCCTTTGTGTGGGCCACTTTGCTCTCTACGAACTTCCCATTGTCTTAGGTTCCTTATTTCTTACAATTTGTGTTTTGGTTGCAGGTATATGATAACATTCTGGGTGTATAATAACGTATTGTAAATCAACATGTAAACGTTTATGAGATGGGTTGAGTGTGAAAGGGACCTGCCTTATGGTGGGCCACTTGACTCTCTGCAGACTCCCATTTTCATCTTGGTTGCCTGTGGAAGGTATCTTCCCTCATTTGTACCGGTGTGCAACCAAACAAGAGCGAGAGAGAAAGAGATTGGCTGTGTAAGGGATCTGCCTCTATTCGCATTGGTAAAAGAGTTTGTAGATATGTGGTATAGGCTAGCAATTGCTATAGTGGATTCACTACAAATAGAGCTTCAACATAAAAATTTGATAATACAGGAGATTGATTGGGTGTGAAGGGAATCTTCCGTGTGTGGGGCCAACCGGCTCTCTGCAGACTCCCGTTCATCTTGGTAGCATGTGTAAGGAGCTGCCTCCTTTTGGTACTCAGTGTGCAAATAAGAGAGAGATTGGCTGTGTAAGGGATCTGCCTCTCACTTTAACAGTCGTTGATATGTGAAATAGGCTACCTGTGCTATAGTGGGACCATACGAATTTAAAGATAAATGCAGATAGTCCTATGGGATGTAAATGGGTTTGGTATGGTGAAAGTGATCTGCCTTTTGTGGGCCACTTGTCTCTCTGGCAGATTCCCATTTTTCATTCTTGTAAGGGATCTGCCTCATTTGTACCGGTGGTGCAAACAAACGCGCGAGCGGAGAGAGACTGGGTGTGTAAGGTATCTGCCTGCTATTCGTTTAGTAACAGAGTTGTAGCTATGTGGAATGTCCTACCCGTCTTACAAGCCAATCTGCTCTCTGCAGACTCCTGTTTCGTTATGTTCTCATTTGTGAGAAAGAGAGCGAGGCTCCCTATTTCCTGTTCCTCACTCGCACTAGTACAGTAATGTTCGTAATCGTAAAGGAAGACAGCGATAAATAAGATAAGAGAGAGAGACGAAGAGAGAGATAACTCAACACTCACCAACAAGCACAAACATAGCTACAACAAGACCATCACCACAAGCACACACACTCCTAGTAGTCGACTAACTGTCCTGTTACCTTATCATACACACTCCCCCATCCATCCCCATTCCCATCACTTTCGTAGTTTACGGATGATATTTCCCGGGTGTTCTTGTTGTTTACGGGGTATGGATTAAAGGTTATTGGTGGGTTCCACGTATTGGACATATGTGGGGTCCCTGCTACTTCTGTATGCAATACATTAAGTACGCATGGAAAGTGATCAATACGCGCATATGGATTTGGAAACAATATTTATGCCAGCATTAGCTGGAGGGGAGTGGGTGGGGTGGGGAGGAGGCCTGTCTTCTTTTGCTATCCTTTTCTCTACCTCGTTTTAGCCCAGTAGATCTAGGTTAGGTTTTAGATAATCCAAAAAAACTGACCCTGTAAGGGACCAATAGTGTCTGTTTGCCCAGTTTGTTCGCCTTTGTATTCCTTTGTAATGAACAAGATGGAAAAGATATGTATTGCTCGGGGATACTTGGGGTTTCCTCTTCCCTTGCCCATGCGGGGTCCCAATCCCCTTATTACCATCCCTCCCGTCCTCCCTATTGCCCATATGGTGTACAAAAAACCTGAATACTTTTTAGCTTTCCGAAAGGTAAATGACGTTAACTTCCGAATAAACTATCTAGGGCCTTGTATTTTAATCATGAATCCTGTTTTAAATCGGGTCATTATTTAATAGGGAAAACATGTGTAAGGGTTACATTTACAGGATAAAGATTAACATAGCCAAAAATACACAAAAAAACCCTCAGGGCCAGGAGGGCATTAATCATTTGGTTGATGAGAGTACCAAGGGTTACAAAGGGGGGGGGAAACATATCATAGGCCAACAACCGAGATAATAGTGTTGACACTTCTACGGTTGCTTGTCCTCCAAAACACTGAGGAGATCAAGTGGGTCCAAAACAGTGGTTTAGAGGGGGTTAAATGGGGGGACAAAATTGGAAAAGGGGAAACTACTGCCCGGGCCCACGAACGGTGGCAGGGGGGGACTAGGAAGTTAGTAGGGGGACCATATGGGTTAGACAACTGCAGGGGAAGATAAAGTTATTTCATGTACACAAAAAAACGCAGTCAGTCGCGGGTTGGATGCGAGGGGTTGGGTCTAGGCGAGGCATTTAACTGAAAAAAACGGTTTTGCTGCAGGTCTATTTAAACCGTTCGCGGGGAACAAGGGCCCCATTTCCAACACAGTTTGGACAAAAAAAACTCGATTTGGAAGAATGAAATTCTTTAGATTCGTGCTGAGTTAAAAGATTTACAATTAATTTTTGCAAACCGTTTTCCCCCGGGCGGGTAAAATTAGGGACTTGGTCGATAGTGAAGTACTTAATTTACAGGTTCAGTATTGTCGATGCCTTTGATGATTTTGAAAAAAAAAAAAACAATTGAATTAAGTCGGCCTCTTTAAGGCTGCGCGGGGGTTAAAGGAAATAGATTTAAATTCTTATAAGACGCTCTTTTTAGTGTTTATGGGGTTTGTTCCTTTAGGCTAGGTATCATTTTTTGGTAAAAAAAAACTCTACGGTTGAAACGCGTTTCTAGCTTTGGGTTTTATATCTTTTTTGGTAATAAGGGGCACCAGGATTGAAAAGCCGTATGCCCAGAAAGGAGGGGGAGGGAACTAAAGGAATTTGGAAAGGGTTAGGGAAAACCTTCTTTGGATTTATGCTCAACAATGGACCTGCCGATAAAGCCCAAATATTTGTTGTATTTGCCATTTCTAAAACAAAACTTCTGAAACATGTTTGAACCTGCGGGTTTTTAGGTTACTCGGATATTGTTACTCCCAGATCAGTTTCTCTGTTTACATTCTTAAGCTGAGTGCCATTCATCGAATAGTTTGCTTTCTCATTTAGGTATCCGACATGTAGTACTTTACATTTATCCGCATTGAAACTCATTTGCCAAATTTGGGCCCAACATGACAAATTATCTAGATTGTGTAGCATATCGTCAAACTTGTTCTTTTGAGAGTACGCTATTTGCAATTTTGTATCGTCAGCAAATTTGAGATTGTGCAGGTGAGACCCTCCTCTATGTCGTTGATGTAAATTAGAAAGAGAATTGGTCCTAGTACGATCCCTGGGGTACCCCACTACTTACATTGGTCCATTTAGATGACTTACCGTTTATGACTACCCTTTGCTTTCTGTTGCTGAGCCAATTTTCTATACATTTAAACACACCGTCTTGTATTCCATGCGCTTTAGTTTTAGCAGTAAACGTGTGTGGGGAACTTTGTCACAGGCCTTTTGAAAATCAAGGTATATAATATCTACAGCTTTACTCTCATCGTATGAGGTTGAGGATATCGTGGAAGAAGTCTAAGAGGTTTGTTAACAGGAACGTTTTGTACGAAAGCCGTGTTGAGTATCTTTAAGTATGTTATTTTCCTCCAAGTGATTTACGAGTCTGTCTGTATGACCGTTTCTAGCATTTTACATACAACTGAGGTTAAGCTAATTGGACGATAGTTACTGGGTAGGGATTTGCTGCCTTTTTTGAATAGCGGTGTTACGTTGGCTAGCTTCCACTGATCAGGCATAGTTCCAGACTGCAAGGATTTATTGAATAGTAATGTCAGTGGTTTGGAGAGTCATTCTTAGCTTCCTTTAGAACTCTAGGCGAGATTGTATCAGGTCCTGGCGTTTTATTTACCTTGAGTTTATCTAAACAATTCAATACTTCTCTCTCTGTAACGGTGATATTGCTTAGAACATCTGAATTATCAATCTGAATCGGCGATGGTGTAGGGATATCACTGAGGTCTTCTGTTGTACAGACTGATGCAAAGAAGGTATTGAGGGCATTACTCATTTGTACTTCGTCTTTGGTGTATTCTCCTTTTTCATCGACTAACGGTCCAACAGTGAAGTAACTACTTTTTTCTTTCTGATATAACTATAGAATTCTTTCGGGTTTGTTTTACTTTGATTCGCAATATGTAACTCTAAGGTCTTTTTACTTTGCTTAATTAACTTTTTGGCTTTGCGTCGTAGCTCTACAAATTTCACCCGTTCTTCGTCATTTTGTGAGGATTTTAATCTATCATTAGCACATTTTTTAGCAAGCAGGCAGTTTGAAATATCTTTATTCCACCATTTGGGCTTATTATTATGGCCTGGACGCCGTATTTTCGATGGTATGCAGTCTTGCACTGCTTTTAGGTAAGTGGTTTCGAATAACTTCCAAGATGTATTTATGTCGTTATTGGTAATTAAAAAGCTCCAGTCAGTTCTTTAAACATAGCTCTAAGTTTATGGAAGTTTGCTTTCTTGAAATTAGGGACTTTTTCGATGCTACTATTTGGTTCGTTACTAGTAAACTTTAAAGTGAAAGTTATCGATGGTCGCTGTTACTGAATTCATCACCAACATTCAAATTCTCTCTCAATTTTCTTTTGTTGCAAGTACAATGTCAAGAACGTTATTACCACGGGTCGGCATTCGAACAAATGATAAAGCGAACTCTCTTGCAAGTTCGTATACAAGTCATGTCCGGAGTGTGAAGTAAGAGTATCGCCCCACTTGGTCACAGGTAAATTAAAGTCGCCAAAAATTACGGTATCTTGTGAGTTACTTACATCTGCAATTTGTTCGTAAATTTCTCGGTCAGTTTGCACTGATTGAGAGAGAGGTCTGTATATTAACGCAAGTATTATTTTTGTACCTTTATTATTCTTTATTAGCACAAAAGATGTGTCGACGTTCACAATTTGAGGTTTTGACACGAGGGTCGGGTTAAGACTTTCTTTGATATTGATATAGTAGGCAGTGTTGCCAGTTGTACCGCTACATATTACCGCTAAATGTAGAGCTATTTACTTCAGTTTAGTAGCCATTTTTTCATATCTAGAGACATTTACTCGGGATAATTTGAAAATTTCAGACATTCTAGTTATATTACATTGTAAAATTTGCAAAACAAACAAATCAAAACTCTTTAGGAATTTCAGCATTGTTCTACCATTGTTTGACTATGTAGCAACGTGCTAGCGACTTTTGAGAAAGGATCTAGCGGTGTTTTGGGATAACACTTAGGCAGTGTTGCCAGTTGTATCGCTACATATTACCGCTAGATGTAGAGCTATTTACTTCAATTTAGAAGCCATTTTTTCATATCTAGAGAGATTTACTAGGGATAATTTAAAAATTTCAGACATTCTAGTCATATTACATTGTAAAATTTGAAAAACAAACAAACCAAAACTCTTTAGAAATTGCAGCATTATTCTAACATTGTTTGACTACGTAGCAACATGCTAGCGACTTTTGAGAAAGGATCTAGCGGGATTTTGTGGAGACATACTGGGAGGGTGGGAGGGAGGTGGTGGTTGCAGTTGCCAGTTGTAAAGCTACATATTACCGCTAAATGTAGAGCTATTTACTTCAATCTAGCAGCCATTTCTTTTATATCTAGAGACATTTACTAGGGATAATTTGAAAATTTCAGACATTCTAGTCATACTACATTGTAAAATTTGCAAAACAAACAAACCAAAACTCTTTAGAAATTGCAGCATTATCCTAACATTGTTTGGCTATGTAGCAACATGCTAGCGACTTTTGAGAAAGAATCTAGCGGTATTTCATGGTAACACTTTAGGAGGGTTAAAATACGAGTCACACGGGCAATTGCCAAAACTTTAACCCTTAATTAGCGGCGAGCAACATAAGTCGAGTTAAATAAAGCTGGACTATGTGGCGGCGCTCGACATAACTCGAGTGGCAATTTCAGCACGTAATGTGGCTGAGAGAGAGAGACAAGTGGTGGCAGGAGACTAGCGAGCGTATGACTGCTCCAGACCACCGCGGCGAACCTACTGACACAAATCTCAGCTCCCTCCTCCCTCTCTCACTCGCGACATACTCAATTATGTACTGAAAGTACCGAATTACCTGCTTTTTGCACTCGCGTTGCACGGTTATTGCAAGAAAACTATCCATCATACAAGGATCGTTATGGTGTCATTCGAAAGCTCTGTTTATGCCCTTTCAGGGATAGGTACTTGTTTTACGTTCTGGGTCTTATTTAGGCATGAAAATGATCACGTAAACAGCCCTATTTTGGCTAAAAACACCCCGCTGTGCGGTACACATAAATAAACCGCATAGGCCGATCGTAAGGTGTTAAAGGTCCATATCATTGTTATTAAACTAAGCATTTGGCAAAGGGAGGAATTGTTAAAAACCTTAGCCAATACTCTGTCATTCACCAAAAATAAATTTGAATTTATCATTATTATTTGGTAGGGTAGGTATGTATGGGTAGGTTGGCTAAAAAATTGCTGGAATTCGTAGGGACTCGAACGGTTTTGAGAGATTTAAATACAAAACAAATGATGGATCTGAATAATAAAGAGATTATGTTATTAAGCAAAACTGGGGGATGCGTGGAAGCCTATAGACTGTAGACGGTAAACTTTGTGTGGGTAGCGAATTCGGTTTTAAAGTAATTTAAGAATAGGACAGTTTTCAATGCTGCGGCCAAACTATTCCACCCATTTATATTTTTTTGGTATCAAAACGTTCGGAATCGCGAGCCTCACCCAACTACGCAAGCATGGCTCTGATCATCGGCGTAGTTTTCAAGATGTGGAATTTTAAGTGGAATTAGAGTTTTTTTCAAGATTGCCGGAAAAATAAGTCACGTGCAAAAGCAAAACCTTCTCTATAAAATTTGCGGAGCATTAGTAGGGGAGTGCGTATGCCAAAGCCCAGTCGTTTCCTGTGAGTGGGAGAGACGGTATTTAGGCGTCAAGTTTTTCGGGAAATCGGCTGCCACGGGCCTGTTTGGCCACCCTGCCGGATGTTTAGCATATCAAAAGTTGCCCAATACAAAAACGCACCTCTTGTGAAAGTTTGATCCCGATCCAAAAAAGCGGTTCTGGAGTTATTGCGTCGAAACCGGCGCGTAAGAAGAATTTGGATGAAATCCCCGGTTTAATAATTACAATAGGGGTTCCCCATAGGGGACGAACCCCTAATAATCATTATTATTTTTATTGAAGGAGTAATCCTGTCAGCCAATCAGAAGACAGGATTAACTCAGGTGTGCCAGCAAGATTTACCAAATACTTGTTGTCCCTGGGAGCACCTTGGCATTCCCGCGCTCTCGACCAATCACAGTACTCCTACGATGCACCACAACACTCACCTCGTATCCTCTTCCACGCTCCCGGCTCATAACTTGCCCCTCAGTTCACACCCGTATTTTATATCATGGTAACAAACGTTCTAATACAATGGTGCCACCCTCTTACTCCCGTCAGCCACTAAAGAACGTCACAAATAAGCTTCCAGGAAGATATTACGGGGATGAAACCAGGCATATGAAGAATCCTATTGTTCAAAGCGAGCAGGCTGATATAGCCCTGCCCGGGCGCGATTTTTTTTTTAGTCATCAGTTTAGGCAAACCGGACACGCAGCACCACTGTACACTCGGAAGTTTGGCAACACTGCCCCACCATAATCATATTATATTAGATTAACCTAACCTAACCTAAGGGGAAGAATAACTCATGACGCCAAGGATGGAAGGGAAGGAAGTAGCGAGCGAGAAAGAGAAAGAGAGAGAGAGAGGCGCCCAGGCCTTCAAACCTTTGTTAGCATGTCACCTCGTATCTCAGTTGCTGGAGATCAGGCCTCATAAACTGGAAAACCAGTGTTCGAGCCCACTCAGATCTAGTGTATTTTATATTTTTATTTTGTTATTTTAGTTATATAAAATTAGATTATATTAAGTTAGGTTAGGTTAGGTTAGGTTAATCTAATCTAATATAATATGATTATGGTGGGGCAGTGTTGCCAAACTTCTGAGAGTACAATGGTGCCGTTTGTCCGGTTTGCCTAAACTGACGACTAAACAAAATTTCGCTGCCCGGGCACGCGGCTCAGCCAATCACAAGGCCGCATTGTGCGGGGGAGGGATATAAAGGGAGGTGGGCGGGACCACAGCAAGATAATATAACAGCCAAAATTAAATTTTCTAATCTTTATTCAGATTCATTTGCACTCAACGCAGGCATACCTCAAGGCTCAGTGCTAGCTCCTACCCTCTACATCCTATATACAAATTACTTTCCCAACCCCATTTAAAATGACTCTCTCACAGTAATGTACGCAGATGACGTTACTCAATTAACAAGAGCAGACAGACTAGACACATTGACAAACAGAGCACAAATAAAACTTGACAAAGTAGCACAATGGGAACAAAAATGGTAGATTCAGGATCATCCTCACAAATCCTACATTACCTATTTTACCAAAGGACATCCCCGTCCAAGAGCCCTATTCCTAAACTCCCGAGCACCTTTCCCTAACCGCACACAAATAAATGTATCTCTCACTAACAAAGTACTCGGCCTCACATTTGACAAATTCCTCCGATTCCATCATCAAGCTAAAACTTCCACTGCCATCGCATCAATATCCCTCCAAACCATCTTTAGATTCCGAAATGTCTCAATTAAAACCAAGCTTCACTTATATAAAGCCCTGATAAGACCTCTTTTGTGCTAAGTCCCACTCAGCATCACTCTTTCGGCCCCTACTAACCAACTAAAATACCAAAAAAAAATCAAAATACAGCACCCCCCCTTGTCAAACCTCCTTCACCCTGACAACAGAGAGGCACCCATTCCTAGATTCACTTACAATAATAAAATATATAACTTCACGGACTGTTCGTTCGTTTTTCTTTGCTTAGATATTTTTTCTGGGTGGGGGTCGCAAGCCCACAGACCCAACCTCTTTAGTCGCCTCTTACGACACGCAGAAGGCACGTGGGGCATATTCTATTCCCTTACCCCCAGGGGGTAATGGGGGCGGTTCGTTCGTGGCCACCCCTTCGGGGATCACGGCGTCAGGCAATAGATAGATAGATAGAACTTCACAGACCCACCCAAAAATGTTGCATATTAACACCAATCCTTAGCCAATT
The DNA here is from genome assembly GCA_032716605.1 of Paralithodes platypus. Lineage (NCBI taxonomy): Eukaryota > Metazoa > Arthropoda > Malacostraca > Decapoda > Lithodidae > Paralithodes > Paralithodes platypus. The sequence goes on along the minus strand of CM064493.1, from coordinate 52,811,835 downwards.
ATAACTAAATTACAAGACAACACCCATTTAACGTCAACTTCAAAATAAATAACAGTACAGCCACCTTACAAGTTCTGCCATTGACAGCTCTTTCCCCAGCATTACCCCCTTTTTTTACTCTATGCCACCCAAATAAAAGGGGGGGGGGGCCTTTCTATACCATTTTCGTATTATTACCACCCTAAATTATTAAAACCAAACTTCTCCAGTAGACTTCCTCCTGCCAAAAAAGCAAGCACTTTCGATTTTATACCATCCAAAATTATTTTGATCTCACCATCCCCAGCCCCCTTCTTGGCAAGCCATACTGAATCTCAGTAAAGTAACTGCTCCAACTAAAACAATTCAACCCCAACCCAATTACTCAACTCACACACGTTGGGTCAAGCCCCGACACCTTATTTCTCTCACTATTACCACTGTCTCTCCTACTTAACCAATAAAAACTTCCCTTCTTTCACCTTCACCCACCTTTTCTATATTAATTCATTCATTCATTCTACAGCAGGAAGACAGACACTGGCACCCTACCGAGACACATTGACACTCTCTTAGCAGAAACGCTCCACTTACCTACCTTGACACCCATGGGGAAATAAAACGAGAGATTGTTCCTGACCTTCAGCACCCGAGCCCTACTAAATACAAGACGATCAAGTATACCACCCACCCTCAACACAGATACACATACAGTATTCTGACGCATGCCGACATATCGCTTGCCTTCACACAATAAGCCAAGCAATACGAGATTGTAACCAGGTGGTGGATGGTAGTGAGCAGATGGGCCCGATATATTGGCCAGCTCTGAAGTGAAGAAGAGATCTCCTTTCATATTTTTTAACCCTGCTCAGGTAAGGTTTGCCCATATGGGGTCCGCGCGCATGCGTAAAACACGTTTTTCGCGAATATTTCACAGCCGGAGGCCGATGGCAAGAAGTTACGACGACGATCAGTCAGTCCGCATGGTCCTACGACTGGGAGAGGGTGTGTGCCGCCGCTCTCTCTCCTCCCCTTTCCTGTAGCAACCTGTCTGGTCACCATATGGGGTCCATAATCCCAAATGTGTACTACAAATTTCCCCTTCGTATCAAACTTTTTTTAGCCCCAGAGTTCTGCCTTGTTGTCACCCAAGACCCTCAGCCATCCCCTCCACGGCCCTGCAACCAAATTAATCCAGTGTATGTAATGTATGAGATATGCCTCACTTTTGTTGACCCCTTTTTTTCACTACTTTTTTTTTTTTTTTCTTTAAAGACTTAATATTTACAGTAGTGTAATTTGCTCTTAACATAATATTAAGTATTAATTGTAGTTTCTACTGGTAACAAGAAATTTAAAATCCATCAATTAGTTTTCGGGTGAGAGCTGTTTAAAGTGCAGGTAACCATATGGGGCCACATTGCTAATTACGTCACACTTCTGGAACCTTACCTGAGCAGGGTTGGACCCCTAAGGGCTCGAACAGACTTACCAAAGAGGAAATGCTAGACCGAGCCCTTGTGTTCCAACAAAATAATATAAGTGTCCTTATAGGACAATCAAAGAGAAACTTATTAGACAATTGATGCAATAAAGAGATGATGAGTTGAGAGATTAGCTGTTATTGTTACTAAGGCATCCAGCCAGTTAGCTAGCAATAGTACAGGATCTTATAGGGTCTTACGTAAAAGGATAGTTAATATTAAGGGGGAGTTTTTTCGTGATAACGCCTAGAAGGGAGATAGTTGATCAAGCTTATGTAACCGAGACAATGAGGCTTACCTGACCAGTTCTCCGGCAGTTAGGATTTGCAAAATAGGCTAGACCTAGCTGGAGAAATAGTTAGAAAAGGGCTTCAGCCCAACCATATGAAAATACTCTTTTTGTTATAAGGAAACAACATTTATTTATTAGATATTCACCTCGTCTACAGCATGCTTTCGATTGCGCGTCAGTATCTGGTTCAGTAGTTAAACCCTTCTGTACCGGCGACATCTTTTGTATATTATTCTAGCTATATTTAGACGATTTTGAGCAATTTAAGAAAGATATGTGGCAGTAAAAAAGGTCAAGTGAGATAGTTCGAGGCCTATTAATTGCTCAAGACCCTTTTAAAACTGAATTAACTCGTCTAATAGTAGCCAGAGTAATGTTAAAAAGACGTTGCCGGTAAGGAAGGGGTTAAGGATATATTTGAGTGAATAATAATTTATAACATTGTTAAGGTGCTATATGGACATAGAGCGTTCTGACATTGTCAAGGTGATATAAATACCTGTTATTTAGTAATTGTGTCTAATATTGCTAAGGGGATTTGAGAACGCGTTGATTGAGTAAATAGTTTATTGATATTGTCCAGGTGATATAGAAACCTAATGACTTCGTAATTGTTTTTAGCATTGTTAATTGAATAATACTTTTCTAGTATGGTCAAGGTGTTGTAAATACATATTGATTTATTAATCGTGTCCAATATGATTATGGTGAATTAAGAAAATGTACTTGAATAATGAGTTCTGATATTGTTAAGGTGATAATATCCCATGTAAAGGAATAAATGCTTCCGATGATCCAATAATAGGTCCTAATATTGTTCAAGTGATTCAAGGACACATTTAGGGAAACTTAGATGTTTAGTATTGTCAACCATTGTGCATATAGTGATGTACCTTTGGCTCAGAGTCGAAGTAGGTCAATACTCTGAATAGCGATTGTCCAGATAGGTAGTAATGGGAATGTAATAATTTTGAAGTGCAATCAATATTGAGCAGTTGTAGATATTCAACCCTTCATTTTTAACCCATTTTGAGCCGAACAGAGAATCAGCTGCTATGCGGATTATAGTTTCCTTGGGAGTTTGTTAAATAAAAACTCGAACTTTCAAACAGCTGTCGAATTATTCCCACTCTAGTAGAATAGTAATTTTATGTTTAAGTACTACATTTATAATAATACTAAAAATAATAGAAAGTGTACAGTATACTGTATTGTTACGACCGGGACTACGAATAAAACAAGGGCACTTAATGATTGGACTAGTAATAGGGCACTATGCAACAACGGTACGCTAGATCCAAACCCTCGAACTTATATGCCGGCGAACAAAACACCTATACCCTCCAGAGTTAATCGGCGATAGCGGGCTATCCTTAACTAGCCATAAGTGTACTCTACTTCAGGCTAACCGACACTGGTATAGCCTGATAACAAACAAGATGCAAGTTACGTTAAAATGCATAAAAAGGAATCTATGGAAAGATCAATTAAATCACTGCAAGATTTAATACAATAAAAAGATGCTTCAATACAGTTACTCTAAACAACAATAAACTCTTCACTCCTATCGGAAAGAAAGTGAAGTATAGTCCTACAGCATAGACCTGGAAACTTCTGAAGAAAGTCTGATGCTCATAAGATGCTCGTATCTTAAACTATATAAAGGCAGGAGGCAGGACACCACACGTGTAAATCGAATACACTAAAAGATAGGACATAGAATGTTAACTAACACGAGAATACTATAAATGCGCAACGGTAGCAATGCTCGACACTAAAAGAAGTACTTCCTCATCAACGAAACAGTCTACTATGGTTGTGCGGCTCAGCAACAACCTAGACTTATAAATGTTGTGAATAATAATGCGTACATATCAAAGAGCTTATATTAAATACTAACAAGTGTCTACTCGATTAATAATGTCTAGCTGGGACACTAGGTAAGGAACTGGGGTTGAGCAAGACAGGCTCGTAGCCTAGCGATGTCCTTAAGACTGCATCCTTTAAGTTACGTTAATTGACAAGGGGGCTCACTTTGATAGATCCAGATCACAAGTATCTGGTTCTATCCTGGCGACCCTCTAAAGACAAGCAAAGAGGCAACAAAGTGTGGAACTGGTACAGGCCAAAACCCTCAGTCAACACAATGCTGCACTCGCAAAGGACGAAACCGAAAAGACAACCCAGGCTACCACAGGACCGGTCGAAGTCGTGTAGGTATAAGCAAACCGTACACACATTGGAGACAACGACTACAGTTACCTTATCCCAGTCTAGCATTAAATAAAAGAGCAGAAACACTAAATCAATAATGGAGACACACACAAAGTTCTTAACCTATACTAACTAAGAACCCTCAAACCTATTCTAAGTACATGTAAATATCTCTGAGGACGGCGCATGCAATACAATGGGCCGGCTATGGAAACCGTATGCAGAACCCAAGGGGAGTGTTGTGCAGTTAATAAAGGTTAGAGTATGGAAAGAGAGAATCGAGTGAGAGAAACCGTGATAAAGGTGGTGATCGGGGGAGAGTATGCAAAGGGATGCTAGAAGCACGCACGCCAAGCCTGTCCTGACGAGGACAGCTCCTGGGGACCCTCATGTAGGAGGTTAGTTACACACGAGCCCGCAAAGGCGCGATGCTCGGCCAATCACGGGCCGAGACGTCACAAGACAGCAGGTGTCACGTGACACAGCCAGACACGCCGGCCAATAGCGAGCGAGAGGCAGGAAAGGTCCCGCACCTACAGACACTCACTACCATCTCGCACTGAAAGTCTTTCTCCTTCCCACGCTGGTACTATCATCACTACTATTGATATAAAATATAACCCGTTGTCACAGACGAAAACAAAGACCACCACTGGACTGTCTGTGACAATACGATTACTAGGAAAGAAAGAACAACATTCTCTGATAACTGTAGCCCATTTCGATGTCCCTGGCAAGCGCTAGTGGCTAACGAGAGGCGAGTCTGCCAACGCTGGTAGACGTCACAGTATATTCATAAACAAATAATAATAATAATAATAATAATAATAATAATAAATAAATATAAAAGTATAAATAACTAAATGAATACGGTACATAAATATATATATATACAATCAAGCTGGATATATTGATACTATATTATACAGTATATGATACCAATTTGCTTAGCTTTTTCTCAGAGGTGTATGAAGCAGTAGACAATGACAAGCCATATGATATATATTTATATTTCAGTAAAGCTTTCGACAGAGTCCCTCATGAGAGATTGATGAGAAAGGTTGAAGCGAGTGGGTTGTTGTTGGGATGGATTAGGTCATGGCTAATTGGTAGGAAGCAGCGAGTCAGCATAAATGGCACAAAATTAGAATGGGGACCAGTCAAAAGTGGTGTCCCGCAGGGATCTCTATTGGGTCCTCTTTTGTTTGTTATATACATAAATGACCTTGATTTAGGTATAACTAGTAGGATAAGTAAATTCGCAGACGATACGAAAATAGGGAGAACAATAGATTCAGATAGCGACATAGAGTGCCTCCAAAGGGATCTAGATACTTTGCACGAATGGTCAGTAAACTGGCAGATGAATTTTAACATTGACAAATGCAAGGTACTAAAGATAGGGAAGATGAATGCAATTTCAAAATATAAACTAGCTAATATGGAATTAGAAAACTCAGACTGTGAGAAAGATCTAGGTGTGTTTGTTAGCAATGATTTGAAACCTAGAACACAGTGTATAAGCGTTCGTAACAAGAAAAACAGGATTCTCGGGTTCATCTCTAGGAGTGTGAGTAACAGGACTTCTGATGTTATCTTAAAACTTTACTTGTCATTAGTGAGACCCCATATGGATTATGCTGTTCAATTTTGGTGTCCTTATTACAGAATGGACATAGATTCCTTGGAGAGAGTACAACGTAGAATGACAAAACTGATCCATAATATTAGAAATCTTCCATATGAAGAAAGGTTGAACAAATTAGGCTTACATTCGTTAGAGAGACGCAGAGTTAGAGGGGATATGATAGAGGTGTTCAAGTGGGTTAGTGGGATTAATAAAGGGGACATAAAAGAACTACAAAAGCTCAGTAATTATTATGTTCGATCCAACAACCAACTCTACTCCTAAAATCGATTAATGAAATATTACAAACACATGTGGCAGTCCATGGATTCGAACCCAGGATGCTCACACCGAATATCAACACCTTATGCATTACACCACGAAGGCAGTTAAAAGAATGGTGGACACTGCCTACGATTTATTATGCAACTTCGAATCCTGCATATCAATCTAAGCATGTACACACATCCCAACTGCAACTCACGTAGGCTATGCATATGTATATGGAAAGAGCAATTAATGGGGCCTTAACCACTAGGGAAGGCCTCTCGATAAATTACTCCTGAACCAATATCAATTATTATGTTCTATCCAACAACCAACTCTACTCCTAAAATCGATTAATGAAATATTACAAACACAAGTGGCAGTCCGTGGATTCGAACCCAGGACGCTCACACCGAATATCAACACCTTATGCATTACACCACGAAGGCAGTTAAAAGAATGGTTGGCAATGCCTACGATTTATTATGCAACTTCGAATCCTGCATATCAATCTAAGCATGTACACACATCCCAACTGCAACTCACGTAGGCAATGCATATGTGAATGGAAAGAGCAATTAATGGGGCCTTAACCACTAGGGAAGGCCTCTCGATAAATTACTCTTGAACCAATATCAATACCGAAAGAACTCGAGCCAATGGTTTCAAATTAGATAAATTTCGTTTCAGAAAAGATATAGGCAAATATTGGTTTGGTAACAGAGTTGTAAACAGGTGAAATAGGCTACCAAGTGCTATAGTGAGATCAAGAATGATAGAGAGCTTTAAGAAAAAATAAATAGGCACATGGACGATTTGGGTTGAGTGTGAGGGGGTTCTGCCGGGTGTGGGCTAATCGGAGCTCTGCAGACCCCCATTGTCTGACCTCTGACCGTTTTAGTGAGGTCGGTCCTCATGGTATTAATGAGCTGGGCCTATAATTAGGCGTTGTAATTGGGGTTGGGTGTGACAGGGGTCTGCCTTGTGTGGGCCAATCGGCTTTCTGGAGACTCGCATTTTCTTATGTTCTTATGTTCTTATTATTTACTCTTGATAATATATACCTATCTATTCTTATATTAAACGGGTTAATCACTACCAACATTCATTTATTTAAAGAGTTAATTAGTATCGACACGTCAATTACCCTTTGCATGCCTTATTTCTACCTATTACTTTTATCCAGTGTACGAACATGTGTAATAAAACTTTTACCTGTGTAATAAAACGTTCATCTGTGTAATAAAACGTTCATCTGTGTAATAAAACGTTCATTTGTGTAATAAAACGTTCACCTTTGTAATACAACGTTCATCTGTATAATAAAACGTTCACCTGTGTAATAAACGTCCATCTGTGTAATAAAACGTTCATCTGTGTAATAAAACGTTCATCTGTATAACAAACGTTCACCTGTGTAATAAAACGTCCATCTGTGTAATAAAACGTTCACCTGTGTAATAAAACGTTCATCTGTATAATAAAACGTTCACCTGTGTAATAAAACGTCCATCTGTGTAATAAAACGTTCGCCTGTGTAATAAAACTTTCATCTGTATAATAAAACGTTCATCTGTGTAATAAAACGTTCATCTGTGTAATAAAACGTTCATCTGTGTAATAAAATGTTCACCTGTGTAATAAAACGTTCATCTGTATAATAAAACGTTCATCTGTGTAATAAAACGTCCATCTGTGTAATAAAACGTTCACCTGTGTAATAAAACGTTCATCTGTATAATAAAACGTTCACCTGTGTAATAAAACGTTCATCTGTATAATAAAACGTTCATCTGTGTAATAAAACGTCCATCTGTATAATAAAATGTTCACCTGTGTAATAAAACGTCCATCTGTATAATAAAACGTTCTTTATCAGTAATCATCTTCACTCCAGAAGAGCGAGAGAGGGAGAGTTAAACAAGTACTCAGAACACACAGACCTTGAGGTAGCTACTAGGTGGTCCGGCCGTAACACTACTAGAGACAGTTTAGGTAGAAGACTAGGACACCATAGAAGAACTCTCTCCTCACCCTCCGCCTAAAAATAATAAAAAAACCGAGAGAGAGAGAGTGTGTGTGTGAGTGTGTGTGTGTGTGTGTGTGTGTGTGTGTGTGTAGGAGAGAGAGTAATAGTGAGTTAGTGTGTAATTGTGACGAGACAGACATTTAATACCCGGGTCCCCCTAGCATTACTGTAATGACTCCATCTCCCTAAAGTAATAGTGGCCAGCAGAGATCATGTATTAAGGGGGGGGGGGGGGGGGGCGTTATGGCCCTCACCCCTTTTCCATCGTGTTTAGCCCCACTAAATGTCAGATTTTATGACATTTTGCCCCTTAGTTTGGAGATTTTAAGACCTTGCGCCCCATTCCTTTGTCAATAAAATAACGTTTCGTATTATTTAGGTGTCTATTTTTTTCCTGGTGAGCGATACCGAGCCTGTATTTAAAAAGAAACCGGCTTTCAGCCGGAAAAATTTTCTACCGAAAAATGTACGAATTTATCTAGAAGGAGGGTCTTGGGGATGTTATTTTAAGCTCGATGGAGGTCTCGGGAGGAAACTAAGAAAATAATAAATAATAAATAAATGGACCAATAAATAAGCCCTTCCTCCCTTACATTATGTCAGCCATCTTACAGTATATTGGGCGCCATGTGGGTGCCGCAATGGGTGCCTTCACAGCGAGTGTAAGTCCACAATTTGCTGTCGGATTCCTTTGATTAATGGCTAGGTATGGGCCACTGTGGACGATCCTAACCTACCTTGATTACAATTATTATCCTTTAACCTAGCACAGATCCTTCCTAACCTACCTTGATTACAATTATTATCCTTTAACCTAGCACAGATCCTTCCTAATCTTAATAAAGCCACGGAAGAGCTAGAATGAAGTGAAGAAACACGCCTTGGAATGCTGAAGGATTTTTTTTTTTTTTTTTTTTTTTTTTTTACTGAACCCCCTTCTCCTTTATGTTTAGCACCAATAGCTTTCAACTTGTTAAGAGTATCGCCCATATTGTTGTCAATGTTAAGACCTTTCGTGCCATTTAGGTGATAATGTTCTCCTTATGAGCGATACCGAGCCTGTAATCTCAGAAGAAATACAAACTCAAGACAAGCAAAATCATCAAATACATGTGGCGAGCATCAAATGATACCAAGAACCACATCTCTAAAGGTCTTCTACGTGAATGCTCCAAGCATACGCAATACATTTTCAGAACTAGAGGAACTAGTGTTTTCAGAAAATGTTGATGTAATCGGCATAACAGAATCTTGGCTAAATACGAAAGACAGACTTTTTAGAAGAGTTTTCAATTCCCAGCTATGTAATGTTTGAGAAAAGCAGAGTTAATATAAATGGAGGCAGCATTATATTTTTCATCAAAGAAAGTCTTAACCCAATTCTCTTGTCAAAACTTCAAATAATAAATATAGATTCATCTTATGTGCTAATAAAAGATATCAAAGGAACAAAAATAATCCTAGCATTAATATACAGACTCCCAGCCCAACCAGTGCAAACCGATCAAGAAATTTACAAGCAAATTGCAGAAATAAGTAACATACATGATACTATAATTTGGCGACTTTAATTTACCAGTGACCAACTGGGACGACACTCTTACTTCACACTCCGGACACGTATGCCAACTTACAAGAAAGTTCCCTTCATCAGTTTGTTCAATCTCCAAGTTACAGTAATAATGTTCTTGACCTTGTACTTGCAACACAAGAAGCCTTGATCTATAACTTGACTGTTGGTGATGAATTCTGCAATAGTGTCCACCGTACGATCACTTTTAGTATAACATTTTATAGCAATAAACTAAATACCAGCAATGAGAAAGTTCTAAATTTCAAGCGAGCAAATTTCCATAAACTCAGAACAAAATTTAACCCTTGTCTATCGGGGCCCGACTTAAATCCATATGGAGAAGAAAGGACTATGTGGCGGGGCCCGACTTAAGTCTGTGTGCAATTTTGGCGCAATATTGGCTCTGAGAGAGAGACGAGCGACGGGAGGAGCATAAGTTGACTCATGACCGCTCGCCACGTTTGCCGTGGGCCTACTGACATATACTACACACACATCCACCCTCCCTCCCTCGCTACACACGTAATTAAGTAATGAAATGACCGTATTTTAGCGATTTTGCCCTTCGGTTGCAAGATCGTTGCAAGACAACCAGTGATCGTAGAAGAATGGTTCAGGTGTCATTGGAAAGCTCAATTAACGCCCTTTCAGGGATACATAATTGTATTACGCTCTGGCTCTTGTTTATGCATGAAAAAGAGCACGGAAATAAGCTCGTTTAGGGTAAAACCACCCGCTTGGCAGGTAGTAGAATTTACCGACCTAGTCGCTCGTTGAGTGTTAAAGAAGCCAATTAGAGTTTTCTAAACAATAATAATGAGATAAACCAATCATGGAAAATTTTCACAGCAATTTACACAACGCAGTACGCAAGTGCATACCATAAACAAACAGATCTTTACATAATAACAAACCTAAATGGTGGAATAGAGAAATAGCTGAATGTCTACTCCTAAAAAGAATGCTCATGAGAGATTACAAACCTCCGATAACGATGAAAATAGACAGGCCTACAGAGGTCTACAACGTAAATCCAAAAGGTAACTTAAACAAAGTAAAAACACTTTGGAGTTACATGTTGTGAATCAAAGCAAGACGAACCCAAAAGAATTCTACAGTTACATCAGGAAGAAGAAAGATGTAACTTCAACGATTGGACCATTCGTCGATAAAAATTGAGATTTTACCAATGATGATACCAAAATTAGTAATGCTCTCAACAACTTCTTTGTATCAGTCTTTACATCAGAAGACCTAAGTGACATCCCTACAGTACCGCCAGCACAGACAAACAATTTGGAAGTTCTTAGAAATATCAGCATAATGAGAGAGAGGTACTGAGATGTTTAGATAACCTCAAGTAAAACAAATGAAGAAGTAAGAAAGAGGTGTGGTGTGGAGGTAGATGTGCTGGAAAGTGTGAAAAGGAACAACTTGAGATGGTTCGGCTATATGGAACGTATTATTATTAAAATAGGGATTCGCACCAAGCCTAAAAAGACTATGTGGCACCAAAAGAAACTTTGTGGAAAAAAAAAAAAACATCGGAGGTGTTGTGGGGCTGGGCGCAATACGGAGTAGAGGAGAAGAAGACTAGGAAACACTAATTAAAGAAGCTGAAGGAGACGGGTATGGAGGAGAAACCGCATAAGATGTGGGAGGGAGAAAGTGGGGGACTCTCCAAGCATATCGGCTAAGACAAGGGGGCGATTAAGGGAGGATATGAAGAGGAATGCCTGCCGTCGGGCATTGGAGAAACGCGGACAGTCGATCAGGAGATGCTGGACAGACACTGGAATATGGCAGCAAGGACAGAGCGTGGGGACATCACAGGACATCAAATGACCATGCGTGAGCCTGGTGTGGCCGAGCCAAAGACGGGCTAGAGCGGTCTCCCATCGACGATTGCGATGAGAGGAAGACTTCCAAGGTAGGACGGAAGGTTTGACAGAACGCAGTTTGACATCAGACACCCTCATGGAGGTCCATTCGTCCTGCCAGCGCTGACGTAGTAATTGAGTATATGGAACGTATGGAAAGCGAGAGAATGACTAAGAGGGTGTACGAGAGCGAGGTGGAGGGACAGAGAGGGAGAGGTAGACCGAAGGAGAGGTGGAAGGATGGAGTGAGGAAGTATATGAACGAAGGCGGTGCTGGTTGGGGGGAGGGGCGTCAACTGACTGGGGACAGAGGTGCATGGGGGCGGTTCGTTCGTGGCCACCCCTTCTGGGATCACGGCGTCAGGCAATAGATAGATAGAAGTAAAACAAATCACCTGGACCCGATACAATTTCTCCTAGAATTCTTAAAGAAGCTAAATGCAAGCTCTCCAAACTTCTGACGCGGATTTTCAACAAATCCTTGGAAACTGGCGAAATACCTGATGAGTGGAAGCTTGCGAACATAACAATTTTCTTTCTAAAATATAACAAATCCTTGCCTATAATAGCAATTATCGTTCAATCAGCTTGACCTCAGTAGTATGCAAAATACTAGAAACAAAAATAAAAAACTCATTAATCACTTTGAGGAAAATAATATACTAATAGACACACAACATGGTTTTCGCAAAAAACGTTCCTGCATAACAAACCTTTTAGACTTCTTCCATGACATCCTAAATCTATATGAGGGAAGTAAAACTGTACATATTATATACTTAGACTTCAAAAAAATACTTTGATAAAGTTCCACACAGACGGTTAGCGATGAAATTAAAACCACATGGAATACAAGCCGGCGTTTTACAGTGGATAGAAAACTGGCTTAGTGAAAGTTAACAAAGAGTAGTTTTTAACCCATTCTGTACCGGTGCCATCATTTTACTTTATTTTGGCTACTATTAGACGATTGTATCCAGCTTAAATAGGTCCTCCAGAAATTAACAGGCTTTGAAATCTCTAACTTAACCCTTTTTACTACCACAGATCCTTCTAAACTGCATAAAATTGCTTGAATATGGATAGACTAAAATTAAAAAGATGTCGCCGGTATAGAAGGGGTTAATGGGGAGCATCAACATGGACCAATGTAACTAGTGGTGTACCTCATGGATCAGTGCTGGGGCCAGTCCTTTTCCTAATTTACATTAATGACATACAGTACAGTAGATGAGGGCCTCACTTGTACAAACTCAAAGTTTGCAGATGACACAAAAATCGCAAATACCGTACTGACAAATGAATATGTTGAAGGTAAACAAAACAATCTAAACAAGCTTTCACAATGGGCTAAAATCTGGCAAATATGCTTCAATGAAGATAAGTGTAAAGTACTTCATATCGGATACCGCAATGAAAAAGCATACTACTCGATGAATGGCACCCAGCTAAAGAGTGTAGACAGAGAAACCGATTTAGGAGTAACAATATTCAGTAACTTAAAACCAAGTCAACATTGTGCTGAAGTTGTTAAGAAGGCAAACAAATGTATAGGTTTCATAGGCAGATCATTTGAACATAAATCAAAAGAAGTTATCCTCACCCTTTAAAATTCATTAGTCCACCCACTTTTGGAATACTGCGTTCAGTTCTGGTGCCCTTACTATCAAAAAGATATAGACAAATTGGAACAAGTTCAACATAGAGTTACCAAGATGATACCCTGTCTTCGGAACAAACCATACAAGGAACGTCTTAAAGAACTAAATTGTTATCCATTAACCAAGCGCAGATTGAGAGGTGACCTTATTAAAGTTTTCAAGATCATTAAAGGCATCGACAACATGAACTGTAGTAAATAGTTTACGATTAACCTAACCGATCAAACTACACGTGGGGAAATGGTTGCAAAATCATTGGCAAATCATTCAACTCTAGCAAATTCAAGAAATTCTTCTTCAATTAAGTCGTCAAGTTGTGGAACGGGCTTCCCCGAGATGTCATAGACTGCAACACCGTTGATTCCTTCAAAGTTCGCCTAGACAAGCACCTTGCCCTGAACCCAAGGTTGACAGCATTTGTAATTGAATAAATAATTTCTTTAGTAGTGTTCGTTCAATAACCTAATTTGTTATAATAAGCTTGATAGAGGTCTAGGGAGCAAACTAAAACAAATATATAAACCGGTAAAAATACAAGATATACAGTATAAATAAATAAGATAATGTCCCCTTAAGCTATAAAGCTAGTGTTATATACGATATATATAGTCCCATTGCCTTCTTTACCAATTTATTCCATATTTACATATTTGCATGAATTACTAGATATACTGTATATATCCACTCTACTTGTATTCCTATTACTGTATATGACAGTTAACATATACAGTATATAATCGTCATTATATTATTCTATTGTATTTTCCCTATTGTATTGAAGAGGAAAACCAGAGAGTATTTCAAACTCTATGTGCAGTATCAGTCTGACCTTTCAGGCAAGGGGCATGAGAATAGCAACTATCATCATAAAATGTCTTCCTGATCATATCATCTCTGCCTGGATACAGTTTCAGTAGGGTGTGTCTGGTTAATTTAAACCACACCCATTTTATCTAACCATAGCATGTATTGGATAGAATTTCTATAAGGAACCTTACGAGTTGATTCACGTCATTATCGGGGTGTAACCGGAGTTTATAAAAGACGTGGATAAAAGTATGTGGGGGTCAGATAAGGGGGATCATTCACTGTATTAAATCACGACCCCGTTGCCGGCCGAAGCATACAATTACCACTACTACTTTGAATGTATTTATATTGAAGCAGATTTTGTAAAGTTACTAAGAAGTTGCTAAATAAATACGAAGTCAAGTTTCTTAAGTATTCAGTATCCTTTCTGTTATAATCTTTAAGGACTGATATATACTATATTCACTTGATAATTATTATCCCTCAAATGACAGAGGGTGGTGGCGGCGATACTTATACTACATCAACTATAAACCGTATTATACTAGCTCGAACATCTACTTGAGTACCACAATAATACTAAAGGCTGTATTACACGATCCCTTTTTGCGTCAGTTTTTCAAATCGTCAGCTGAAATTATAGATTGAAGATGCATTATAATTAGGTCATAATTCGTGACCAGTAACCTTGATAACTAAAAAAGGACTAGAGTACCGGTACTCGAGCTATTATCATCTACAGGAAAGGGTCAGCGCAGGGTTAGCAAATTCAGTTAGCTAGATTGTAAATGAAAGCCGAAAATTGCTAGAATAATGCCACAATCTCTACAATATCACGCTACAATGGCTCAAATCTCCGAGTATCGCTAGAATTCATGTCGTTGGATGTAAAAATGCCTATAGATCGAAGTAAACACCTCTAAATCTAGCGGGAAAGTAGCTAAATTGGCAACACTGGACCGTAAGTCAGGGAAAATAAGTGTGGAAATTTACAACCCATTTGCTCTATCCCTTTTTTAGTTACAGAGGTTATTAGTCAAGATATCTGGCCTAATCATAGTGAACAAACTATAGGTGGCCAGAATATAATAATAATAGTGTCATAGGCATTCATTGGGTTAAGGGAGCCCACCTTGCTTTTTTGCTCTTTCTCTCCCTCTTTCTTTGGCTTGTATCCATTCGGCCCCATTTAGCCTACTGTTTTTAGACGTTTACCCCATCCAGGTGTCAATATTTTCCTGGCGAGCGATACCGAGCCAGCATATACTGTATATATTTTTGTTTTGACAGCAAGCTAAATTTGTAAATTTTTCGATAGAAAATTTCTCCGGCGAAGCCGGATTTCTCCATACAATGCTGGCTCGCTTTCGCTCGCCAGGAAGAAATCGACACCTGGATGGAGATAAAAGTCTTAAAACAGTTGGCTGAATGGGCCGAATGGATACAAACCAGAGAAAGTGAGAAAAGGAGAGAAAGATTAAATTGTTTTAACCCCCTTAACCCCTTGAGGATTAAGACAGTTTATGTTGGCTAACATTAGACGAATTGTATGCAGTTTAGGAAGGACCTAGAGCAGAGGGGTAATAATTATTTTAATTAACTCTCACAGATCCATTCAAATCAGAACAAAATCGTTTACTGATAGGCAAGTACAGTAATTTGAATAAGTGTGTCATCGAAAACTGAGAGGGTTAAACACGAAATAGTGACCTGATAGTAATTCTTCGATTGTAATTATGATAGTAATGTCCTAGTTGGGATCCTCTGATTGTCATTCTGATTAAAATTCTCTGATTGTGCTTCTCTGATTGCAATTCTATAATTGTGATTGTATGATTGTAATTCTGATTGTATTTATCTTATTGTAATTCTGTTTCCAGGTACAACGTGGTTATTTTGACTGTTACCTATGTGGTGCCTATGACTGCCATGGTCATCTGTTATGCTGTAATAGGTAAGTACACTATTAATAATAGAAGTAGTAGTAGTAGTAGTAGTATCAAAGAGTTGTTGTTGTTGTTTCCCAAGCTGCCTGGCCGAACAGTCCTAAGGCCCCGAGCAAGGCCAAGGCCATAACCGAGCACCCCCACAGAACCCTCCCTGCCGACCACAATAAAGCCTGGATGACCGAAGCCACTCCATGGCGGGGAGCTGAGGAGGGTGCGGAAACACCCGGGAAACCAAAGCCCCACCCAGGGCCCTGTGCCCCTCAACAATTATGAAGAGAAAGTTGAGGGGCAAAGGAAAAATGTGACGCTTTGGCTTCCAATCTTGGTAGATTGGGAGGTCAATCCACAGAAGAGACGCCGTCACTTGAGATCTAGAAAATATAAAAGTAAAAGGAACAGTCAAGAGTAAGCTATGGGTATGGCAGAGATCGCTCAGTTCTCACCCTGATAGACCAGCCCATCTCAAGTAGTAGTCATAAACTGTAAGGCATCTAAATGGACCAATGTAAGTAGCGGGGTACCCCAGGGATCGTAACTAGGACAAATTATCTCTCTAATTTACATCAACGACATTGATGAGGGTCTCACCTGTACAATCTCAAAGTTTGCTGACGACACACAAATTGCAAATAGCGTACTCTCAAAAGAACAAGTTGACGATATGCAACACAATCTAGATAAATTGTCATGTTAGGCCCAAATTTGGCAAATGAGTTTCAATGCGGATAAATGTAAAGTACTACATATCAGATACCGAAATGAGAAAGCAAACTATTCGATGAATGGCACTCAGCTTAAGACTGTAGACAGAGAAACCGATCTGGGAGTAACAATATTGAGTAACCTAAAACCGAGTTAACAATTTTCAGAAGTTGTTAAAAAGGCAAACAAAATAATTGGCTTTATAGGCAGGTCATTTGAGCATAAATCCAAAGAAGTTATCCTAACTCTTTACAATTCCTAAGTCCGCTCTCTTCTGGAATACTGCGTTCAATCCTGGTGCCCTTATTATCAAAAGATATAGACAAGCTAGAACGAGTTCAACGTAGAGTTACCAAAATGATACCTAGCCTAAAGAACAAACCATACAAGTCTTAGAGAATTAAATATATTTCCTTTAACCCACCGCAGATTTAGAGGTGACTTAATTTAGGTGTTCAAAATCATCGACAATATGAATTGTAATAAGTACTTCACTATCGACCAATCTAGTTACACGCGGGGAAACGGTTGCAAAATTATTGGTAAATCTTTTAACTCACACGAATCTAAGAATTTCTTCTTCAATCGAGTTGTCAACTTGTGGAATGGGCTTCCCCGAGACGTTATAGACTGCAGCACCATTGATTTTTTTTAAACTTAGCCTGGACAAATATCTTGCATCAAACCCGCGACTAACTGCGTTTGTAAATTAATAACTTTATTTTATTCCCCCTCCGATTCATCAAGGATAATTGCGTATATATATTAGTAAGATGTTACTCTCTTTTTCCCAGATATACGAAAGATCACTCATAACTGTGTTATGTTACTAACCCATTTGTCCCCTGCTAACTTCCTAATCCTGCCACGGACATTAGTTCCAGGGCAGTAGTTCCCTTTCCAATTTTCCCTTACCAACTCTAAACCACTATTTGGACACTTGATCCTCAGTGTTTTGGAGGACAAGCAGCCTAGAGGGGTCACTAGGTATGTTGTTGGTTGATTTCCTTTATACTCCTTTGTACTCCTTTGTATGAGTGTGTGTGTGTGTGTACAGTATGTATGAGTGTGTGTGTGTGTGTGTATGAGTGTGTGTGTATGTGTGTGTGCGTATGTGTGTGTGAGTGTGTGTGTGTGTGAGTGTGTATCTATATGAGTGTGTATATGTGTGTGGGTGTGTATATACTGTATGTGAGTGTGTATCTATATGAGTGTGTATATATGAGTGTGTGTGTATGAGTGTGTGTGTATTTATGTGTGTGTGAGTGTGTGTATATATGAGTGTGTATATATGAGTGTGTGTGTGTGTGTGTATGATTGTGTGTGTGTGTATGTGTGTGTGCGTATGTGTGTGTGCGTGTGTGTGTGAGTGTATACATTATATGAGTGTGTGTCTATATGAGTGTGTATATATGAGTGTGTGTGTGTGTATGATTGTGTGTGTGTATATGAGTATGTGTGTGTGCGTATGTGTGTGTGTGAGTGTGTGTGTATATGAGTGTGTGTATATATGAGTGTGTATATATGAGTGTGTATATATGAGTGTGTATATATGAGTGTGTGTGTGTGTGTGTGTGTATGAGTGTGTGTGTATGAGTGTGTATATATGAGTGTGTGTGTGTGTGTGTGTATGAGTGTGTGTGTATGAGTGTGTATATATGAGTATGAGTGAGTGTGTGTGTGTATGTATGAGTGTGTGTGTGTGTGTGTGTGTATATGAGTGTGTGTGTGTGTGTATATGATTGTGTGTGTGAATTCACTAGGAGTTGGTCATTAATATCAGATGCCACAGCAATTAAGGAACTACAGGTAATCAAGGGGATAGTGGCTGTTTTTTGGTCTATTCATTCATTTATTCATATATATTTTAGTTTCCTCGCCAGACCTACATAAAGCTTAGAAAAACATCCTCTAGACCCCCGTTCAAGATAAATGGCCGAAGCCCGTTTCCTCTTAAAATTGCAGGCTCGCTATCGCTCGCCAGGAAAAAAATCGACACCTAAATGGCAGGAAAGGTCTTGATATTGATAATGAAATGGGATGAAAGGTTTTAAAACTGACAAACTAATGGGGAAAACATCTTAAAATCAGAAAACTAATGGGGCTAAACACGAGGAAGAAGGGGGGACCAGAAAAACAACCCACCTCCCCTTGATATCAGATGCCACAACAACAATTAAGGAAATACAGTTAATTAAAGGGTTGTTTGTTTGTATAATGAGGGTGAGATAATGATGATGATGATGATGGGAGGAGGAGAGTCACTTTACACACAGACAAATATAACTTCTTCCTCATGTTTAGCCCCATTAGTTTTCAGATTTTAAGGCAGTCGGCCCAATAGTTTGACAATTTTAACACCTTTCGCCCCATTTCGTTGTTATTTTTAAGACCTGTCGTGCAATTTAGAAGTGCTATATTTCAGTCTAGCTATATTGTGACGATATTATGCAGCTTAGGAAGGTTATGTGGTAGTTAAAAGGGATGGTCGAGATATATTGAAGCCAAATTATTGCCAGAGGTCCTTCCTAAGCTGAATAAATCGTCTAATAGTTGCCAGAATATGACAAAAAAGGACGTCCCTGAATGGGTTAACAGTGTTGAGAATATGCTGTAGATTTATTTTTATTTATTTTTAAATGGGTTAAGGGGGGTCACCGGTATTTGTTTTAACTTTCTCTCATTTTCTCTCTTTCTCTGGCTTGTATCCATTCCGCCCCATTCAGCCAACTGTTTTAAGACGTTTATCCCCATCCAGGTGTCGATTTCTTCCTAGCGAGCAATAGCGAGCCAGCATTGTATGGAGAAATCCGTAGGCTGAATGGGGCCGAATGGATACAAGCCAAAGAGAGAGGGAGAGAAAGAGGAAAAAAGCGAGGTGGGCCCCCTTAAATAAGCTCACCCCCTCTAAAACGGAAGAACATCATCTAATGATAGCCTTAATAAAGTGTATATATTTGCCCTCAATTAATGAAAGAATTGAGTATACCCTATTCAGTATTACAATATAATTTTCCTCTTTTTTATTTAATTTTTTATTTATTTATTTGTATTATTATTATTATTTTGTTGAGACTGACACAGGTTGGCAAAGATATTTATTTATTATTATTATTATTATTATTGTTTTTTTTTTGTTTTTTTTTTTTTTGAGACAATGACACAGGTTAGCAAAGATTCTTTTGATGTTATATATTACGAGTTGAATTTCGATGTTGTGAATACTTGAATACACAAACATATACATAGATACACGTTGTAGTATATATAGCTTGTTGCAAAGGATAACAAGATAAAGACAAATATATATTGTGTGTTTTCAATATACTTTTCTTGTTTTGTATTCAGATTAGGAAGGGGTATACAGAAGTCAGAGGATTTATCGAGATAGTTTACCCTTATAACTAATGTGGCATGTCTTGATAGCTTAATGCAAAAGTGCGCGGAATTTCGGTGTGAGTATCCTAGGTTCGAGTCCTTGGAGTGCCACATGTATTTGTTGATTTCATTAATTGAGATTAGAAGTAATGTTAGTAGGTGAAAAAAATATGAATTAATAACTGTCATGTGACTCGCAGGGTGGAAGCTGTATGACCGGAGTTCCAGCAAATCATCCAGGCAAGCGGAGACATTTAGAAGTAAAAGAAAGGTAAGATGGTGGAATGTAAGACTAATTTAATAGAGGGGTGTGTGTGTATTTTTCTGGACCGCCTTCTCCGTCATACTTAACCCCATTAGTTTTAAGATTTTTAAGAAGTTAGCCACGTTAGTTTGGCGAACGTCTTAAAATCTCAAAACTAATGAGGCTAATCATGAGGGAGATGGGGTCCAGAAAAAAAAATTAACCCTTTCAAAATACAATTACGGATCTCCTTCCAGTTCTCTGGCTATTATTAGACGATTTTATTCAGGTTAGGAAGGATTTGTGGAAGTCAAAGAATTAATCGATATGGTTTTTACCCTTTATATTCCCACATATCCTTTTCTAAACTGTATACAATTGTCTAATGATAGTCAAAATAAACTGTTATAATGTGTCATAATCTTCAAAGGGTTAGAGAAAATGCCAATCAATATACCAAACCTCATTGTATTAAACCTTTCCTATACCTTTTGAAGCTGTGCAGGGGTAATGAACCCCCGCAGGCAGTTGAGCTCACCCAGTTTCTGGGAAGCTGTTATTGGAAGAGTGGTATAATGGTCTTTCCAAGAGAGATCAGACGAAAAAGAGACACAGAGAATACTAAGAGAAGGGTTGATTTGTGTATTGTTGAAGTATAAGGGTTAAACTTGTGGGAGTTGTTGATGGGTAGATAGATGGAGAAATTGGGTTTCGGAAGCATTGTGAGTAACAAGATTTTCTCTGACCCAGTTGGAAATAGTTGATAGATCAGAAGATAAATGTGTTATGGCCTCACCAGGTGAGGTTTTGAGTGATTGCATGCTGGGGTGTTCTCAAAAACTAATAAAATAGTGTAAGGTAGAGTCATCAGCATATGAATAGATAGGACTGGAGGTACAGTTGAGAAGATCAATAATGAATATTAGAAATAGAACTGGAGATAGGATAGAACCCTGGAGTTGATAGGTTGAGGAAGTGAACGATGGCCGTCCACAACTGCAGCTATGGAACAGCCAGAAAATATATAAGAGATAAAGGCACAGATGGAGGGATAGAAACTGAAGGAGGGTAGTTTCGAAATTAGAGATTTGTGCCAAACTATATCGAAGGCCTTTGATATATCTAACGCAATAGAAAAGGTCTCACCGAAGTTCCGAAAGGAGGATGACCAAGAGTTAATAAAATATGAAAAAAATCACCAGTAGAGCGACCCCTAAGGAATTCATACTGGCGATCTGAGAATAGATTACAAAAAGAAAAATACTGAAGACATTTTTAAATAAGAAGAGTTTCAAAAACTTTGGAGATGCAAGAAATTAGAGCAAATGGACAATAGTTGGAGGGTTGAGAGCGGTCACACTTGTTTGAGACAGGTTGAATTAGAACAAACTTCCAGCAATGAGGGAAGGCATTAGAGGAGAACCAGAGACGGAAGAGTTTGCCTAGGCAGGGTGACAGCATGGAAGCACAGTTTTTTAGTTCAACAGGAGGAACACCATCCGGTCCGGTCCGTATGCCCTCTTAGTATTAAGCCCAGAGAAGGTAGAAAGTACATCTTTAGAAGAGATTAGGATATTAGGCATAGGTAGGAGAGCGGGGAGGGAGGAATAGCACCAGAATTATCCAAGGTGGAGTTTATAGCGAAAGTTTGGGCGAAGAGTTCAGCTTTGTCAGAGGAAGAAGTGACGGTAGTGACGTCAGAATGGAAAAGGGGAGGGAAAGACTAAGCAGAAATTTTTTGGAGAGGTTTTTGGCTAGATGCCATAAAGCTTGGGAAGAGCTAGAGTTGGACAATTCAGTGCATTTATTTTTGATGAAAGAGTATTTGGTGAGTCGAAGAACAGATTTGGCTTGATTTCAGCCAGAAGCATAGGAAGAATGAGATTCTTGAGTTTGAAGTCAACGGTACTGTTTGAATGCTTCCTCCTTATTGCAGAGAGCAGTAGAACAAGCGTGAGTAAACACGATTCTTTAGCATTAGACTGAAAGAAAGAATATGGAATGTATGCCTCCATGCCCAAAAGGATTACCTTGGTAATGTGTTCAGCACTCTCCGAGGATCCACGGCCATGGAAGCAAATATCATTCCATGGGAAATCAAAGAAGTATTGCCAAAGAGCCTCCCAGTTGGCAGTGCCAAAGTGCCACAAGTTCCGCTGGCTAGGAAGATCGGGAGGTCGTACTGGAGAGATAGGACAGGCGAGGAGATAAATTTATGGTCGGAGGAGCCCAAAGGAGAGAAAAGATTGACAGTATAAGCGGAAGGGTTAGAAGTTAGAAGCAAGTCAAGAATGTTGGGCCGATCTCTGAAGCAATCCAGGATATGGGTGGGTTGCTGAACCAACTGCTCTAGGTCATTTAGGATAGAAAAGACGTAGGCTTGTTCACCAGCTTGGTCATTGAAATGAAAGGAGGACCATTGGTGATGGTGAACGTTGAAATCTCCTAAGATGGAGATTTCTGAGAAAGGAGATATGGATAGGATGTGTTCAACTTTAGAGTTTAGATAGTCAAAGAATTTGAGAAAGTCAGTAGTGTTAGGGGAAAGATAGACAACATAGAAATATTTAGTATCAGAGTGACAAGATAGTTTGAGCTATAAAGTTGAAAATTCAGAGGCGTCGAAGTTGGGAACACGAGTGCAAGTGAGTTTGTTGTATACGAGAGTGAAATGACCGGGCTCAAGCGTGTACCAGAGGGAATGGTACACCGAATAGCCAGCATTCAAACAACCTCATCGAAGCCCCAAGGACATAAGAGACAAGAATGGACACCCCTAATACCTCAGTTACCCATCTCCAGACCCAGCCTTCAAACCACCTCTTCAAAGCCCAAAGGACATAAGAGACAAGGAAGGACACCCCAAATACCTCAGTTACCCCTCTCCAGACAGCCTCCTCTACCACAGTAACCCATCTTCAGACCTACCCCAAGCCGTGCTCTTTCATGCCCACGGCCTGATAGGAGGCTAGAGGGCATCCACCACCAATCCCCACCAGACGTGGGGAGCCAATTACAACCCTCCTTCTACGTGGCCACAACCAATCGACATGCACCTTCTGCAGTCCAGCCAAATCTGGATTACACAGAAGAATTGTTTATGCAATCCAACCACCAACGACCCGAGTGATATACAGTAGATATAAATGGAATTAGAATCTACCCGGTAAGACACTGCTTGGAATGTACAAGTAGAATTCCATATTGATTCCTCATCACATAATTATGACACCTGAAGGACCGCAAGAGAAATAAAGGTTATAAGTAAGTTAATTCGATTATAGCAACATACGGCCTCACCCATGCTAAATGTAATATTAAGATACCTTGGAGATAGGCCCACGTATTTCTATCTTATTTCCAAGGCTAGGATTAATAGGTACCTCGTAACAGCCAACTTAACCCTTTTCTTCATAGCCCTATAACCCCGAAAGCCTTGACTCAAGAATCGCAAACAATTTAGCATAGTACTTCAGAAAATCCTGAGTAATGCAAACCACACCTCCCTAAAGTCTAACACCCTCGGGCCCGGACTTCCATGGTAAAGTGTTTAGGTCTGCCCCAGCCTCCCCTCCTGCACTCGAGAGACGAGAGTACCTCCTGAAGTACCACCTGCTGTGTTACTGAGGTGTTGTCCGTCTGTTGCTTGACGCCCTGGACCTAGGACCCCTGCTCGAGTGACGTGAACAGCCCTGGAGAGCTGTCCTCTAACCTCCCTCCCGGCCGGCCAGACCTGTACTCTCGACCCCCTGCCCTCCAATTACCTAAGTGTTTCTATGTTTCTTTTGTTGGCTATTGTTATTGAGGTATTGATTACGTAAATATGTGAACGGTGCTGTGTACTTATGCATTGTGATCTGTGCCCAAGATCCCGTATGTCCGTGATAAAGTCATCCTTCTGAACTTGTATTACCCATTGTATTTTGCCATTCAGCCTTGATTTTATGTTAAAACCAGCTTGCCTCTTATATAATCACGCATACGTTATATACATCGGGTTTAATTAATTTCGTACAGACAACACGCTCCCAGATTTACTAACTTTATGTTTTATGATTCATTATTCGTGAGTTGAAGTCGCAGTGTATTACGTAATTGATTCATTCTCTTATCGCTATTTTACCTAAGACCTACGCCCGATTTGCCAACGAGTTCATAGAGTAATTCCTTTATTAATTCCCATACTTTATCTTACTCATCATTTGTGAAGTTATTTTATGAACGTTAATTTATATTCTGATGATTATTGATGTAGTGATATTCGAGCTTAATGTTTAGGAATTCTTCCGCATAAAATTCATATTGCAATTATATACATCCACTCAACATACACTAATTGTGCCTGTGTATTTTATTCCCGTCGTCCTGCTAACTCATTCAGGCACGATCACTGATACTGATTTATAAGTATTAATGAGCTGGACTTCGTCGCCAGCGCCCTAGTTATTAAACTACGATTTATTTTGTTTTATCTGTTAACCAGTTCAAATTCCCTGATTGATACCGAATCCAGGTATTAATTAACTTATTGTGTCATTCACGCCCCAGTTATTATTTATTACATTTGATATCCATCATCTTCATACGTATATATCATATTATTTACTTTTGAACAGATTCACGTATACTGTGTAGAGTTAATTATTATCCCCCTTTTGATCTATGTCAATTAAACGTTCTCGCTTTACTCGATTATATATATATATATATATATATATATATATATATATATATATTATATATATATATATATATTAATACGACTTTTCTAAGCTTGCCTCGTTATCTGAGCATACGATCACTTAATATAAATACGTGATCAAATATAAATTCACCCTTCCCGAGATTTAGTATTTCTCATTTATTCCAAATAATATTCTCTACCCACTCTTATTAATTATATTATTATCGAACTCGCACTAAGAATAGAGTTGCATTAAGTATAAACTTATATCTCACTAACGCAGTCCAGCAAGTGACCTGCCCAGTGACCCCTACCTGAGGTCAATTATACGCGGTCAGTATTAAAGTCTCACCTCGAGGAGCATACCGTGTGACTCACCTGCCATACAGGGAGTCAATATTTGTAAACATCAATTCGCTCTATCGAAGTTGCTGGGTATTATCCTGCACCTGAATTAATCTTTTCATTAATTACGTTAGATACTCGACCCTCATTTATATATTGTATTGAGGGCTAATAATTATGTATGTGCATTAATAGCTTTGGGTATACTTTCCTGTTTTGAGCCAATTTACACTAGACACTCACCATTGGGTTGCTCTAGACTTTATGATTATTACTCTAGGAATCTAAGATTATTATTTGCATAACTCAGGAAATATTATATTATGATCCATGCCATTTTACCCATTGTGCCCTATGAATAAAACCACTCTACGTATGTCCATGTTTGTGTTGTCATTGAGATGGGTATTGACCTCTTGAATACTTTTGTATGTTGCATAAAGAGCCTACTAGAGTATAGAAGTCCATCAAACCATAACTGGGATTGTTTTACGGACTGTACCAAGGGAATTCAACAATTATAACCCGTCATAACAGATAGCATGTGAGTTTTTTTTATACATAGGCCTATACACAACATCCGCCTTTGGCTTTGAAACTTGGATAGAGAAAGTAGGAGGATACAGAGAAGGTGAGGAAAAGAAGATCAGGTTTGTTGGAGGATAGGTGGTATTCAACAGAGGGAAAGTTGGAGGAAAGGCTGCAAATACTACAGAAGTTGATATTAGGAGTGACATACCATAGTCTAGACTCTAAGAGCATTTTGAAGGGTTGGCTGGTGAAGGGCAGTTAAGGGGAGATGGGCCGTTTTTCTGGTCCCCTTTCTTCCTCATGCTTATCCCCATTAGTTTTGAGATCTTAAGACGCTTGCCCCATTAGTTTGTAAATTTTAAGACCTTTCGCCCCATTTCTTTGTCAATGTTAGACCTTTCGTTCCCTTTAGGTGTCGAATTTATTTTCTGGCAAGCGATAGCGAGCCTGTACTTGTGGAGGAACCTACCTTCGGCTGTGACATTATTCTACCGAAAAATGTAGGCCTACCAATTAATCTCGTAGGGGGATCTAATGTTTTTTTTTTTTTTTTGTTTTTTAGTTTGATGGATGTCTAGGGAGGAAACTAAAAATAAATAAATATAGAAGTAAATAGACCCCCCCCCCCAAAAAAAAAAAAACACTAACCCCTTAACCCCTTCTGTACCGGCGACGTCTTTTCAATTTTATTCTTGCTATATTTAGACCATTTTGTGAAGTTTAAAATGAATTTGAGGTAGTAGAATGAGTTAAGTGAGATAGTTCGAAGCCTGTTAATTGCTGGCGGCCCTCTTATAACTGAATGAAATCGTCTAATAGTAGCCAGAATAAAGCTAAAAAGACGTCGCCGGTATAGAAGGGGTTAATGATGGGGGCATTCGAGGTCCTCAAAGGGAACTCCGAGGAAGCGTTTGTTGTCATCATCATTGTAATTGGCTTTGTTTTTGTTTGTGTTTTGGAGAGAAATATCGTGTGCTTGTTTAGTGTAGTGAGTTGAATAGGAGGTGTTTGTGAGAGTCAGCTGGATTACTCTCTGTGTAAGTGAGACACAAACAGAAACAGTAAGGGAGGCCAGACAAGTGAAATAGGGGTTCCAGCAACTCCTTACAGTCTAGTTCAGTCAGTGACAGGAGAAGGTTGTGTTAATCTGAGCTCCTGCCCGGACCACTTACCAGTGACCTTTAGTGACCATTACACCTACCTGTGTTTGGGGGCAGTGCACTCGTGTTATATAAAAGTGTTATAGCTCAGTTTTTAGCTGTTAGTTTACTTGTTTTTGTTTTTCTGTACTTAGTTTCTTGCTCCTCGCTAAGCTTATTGGGATCATGGCAGGTATGGAGTGCGAGTCTCTAACTGATCTGCATCATCTTATTCTCCAGGTAAGAGAGGAGATGGTTGTGGTGAAGGAAGAGTCTTGGCTCTAAGGGAGGTTAATGTTAAAATTCAGAGGGAAGTGGATTTGATTAAAGACGAAAATCTAGCTTTCAAGCTTAGCCAAGAGGAAATAAAGTCAAGTAAGGGGAAAAGGGAGGAAGTTGATGAAAAATTGTATTCATGGCAGGTTGTTAAAAATACGGGTGGGAAAGTCACACTCAAGAAGCAGGATAGTAGAATAGGTATGAATGTGACAAATACATTCTCTCCTTTGCGAGACGAATGTGAGGGAAAAGATAGTCAGGATAAGGGAGGGATAACCGAAGTGCCTGCCGCCGACTCAGCTCCAACCTCTGACGCTGTGCTACCTACCACCACCACTACCCCCACCACCACCACCACCACCAAGGGAGCTTCTGCCACCACCGGGGGTTCTCCAACTGCAGCTGCTGGATCCTCCCGAGGGAAAGGTAAGTCTGTGTCCCGAGAAGGTAAGTCTGTGTCGATTGTGGGCGACTCCATGGTAAGACATTTAGTTAGGGCTACCCGCACTAAACTTAGGAAGGTTGTGTGTCTGCCTGGCCATGGAGTTGGGAGGGTTTTAGAGAAGATGGACCACATCTTGGAAGATAGTGGAGATAACCCCATTATCTGTCTCAGTGCCGGGAGTAACGATGTTGGTAAGGGTAGAAGTGAGGAACTGCTGCAGCAGTATCGGGATGTGTTAGATAAAGTTAGGATGAAGGGAGGGATCCCTGTAGTACATTGTATCCTACCCAGAAGAGGAGTTCCCAAGGAATGGACATCCAGGGCGATTGGTGTCAATTGCCGTTTGGAGAAATATTGCAAAGAAAAAGCAATACCATTCATTGCTAACTGGGATAGTTTCTATGGGAGAGATGGGATGTACGCAAGGGATGGGGTTCATCTTTCACGGTTAGGGGTTTCAACATTAGCTAGTTCTTTAGATAGGGTGGTTGTGGGGTTTTGAACAGAAATATTGAGAGTGTAAATGAGAGGTTAAATGGAACAATTTTAGCGTCAGGCGAAAGCGATAAGGATATTCAGTCTCATGCTAAACATAATGACTATAATGCAAATGATAGTAGTGATGGTGCAACGGAAGATGGAAATGTCGTTAGAAACAAAGGTAAATTAGGTATAAAGAAAAGAAGTAAATTGAGAGTATATTACACAAACTGTAGGAGTCTATGTAACAAAATGAACGAACTTAGAGCCCTTGTTAGCAAAGAAAATATAGACATAATAGCGCTAACTGAAACGTGGATTAATACAGAAACCAGGCATTTTTTAGCAGAATTTGATATACCAGGATATAGTTTGTTTAAATATGACCGAACAAGTAAGAGGGGTGGCGGTATAGCAGTGTTTGTCAGGAGTACATTAAAAAGCTGTATTAAATCAGGTATTAGACTAAATAACGATAATGAAAGTGTTTGGGTAGAGGTTAACGAAGGTAGTGAGACCATAGTTATTGGAGTTATGTATAGAACGCCAAATATGAGTAGAAATGACGGAACGTCATTATGGGAGGAAATTAAATGGCATCAAGGTTTAGCAATGTGTGCATTATGGGGGATTTTAATTTTCCGAATATAGATTGGCAGTATCAAATAGGAGACTCTGATTCTGAGGAGTTTATAGAGGTAGTACAAGATAGTTTTTTATTTCAATTCATAGATACGCCGACTAGAGGTAATAATATTCTCGATTTAGTTTTCAGTAACAATGAACATATGGTAAATAATGTAGAGATAGGGGACCACCTAGGAAATAGTGACCACAATTCTGTGTATTTTAATATCCAATGGAAAGGTAATACCAGAGAGAATACAACATTAATACCTGACTTTAGAAAAGCCAATTATGGTGGGTTAAGAAGAGCCCTATTAGCTGACCCTATGGTCAAAAAATTAAGTCGATCCAGGTGTCCAAATGAGTGTACCCCTTAGGCACCTGTCATCTTAAGTCAGGAAGAGACGTCAACCTTGGTAGATACATACGATAATTTTATCAAGTCAGTATTCAATGCACAAAATAAATACATCCCCAAAAGAAAATTTAGATCAACACAGAACCAACCCAAATGGATGAATAATAGACTATTAGATCTTCTAGGACAAAAGAGAGGAATATATAGAAAAATTAGAAAAGGCGAAATTCACCTACTTGCTTACTATCAGAATCTATCAAGACAGGTAAAAAAGGATATTAGGAAAGGAAAAAGAAATTATGAAATTAAGGTTGCCAATGACTCAAAAAATAATCCTAAAGCTTTTTACCAACTATATAAATCCAAGGTTAGAGATGTAATTGGTCCCCTTAAAACTTCGATAGGAGAAATGACAGAAAATGATTTAGAAATGTGCAGTACATTAAATAGTCAATTTCTTTCTGTTTTCACTAATGAAAATTTGGCACAGTTTCCAGAAGTCCGTAAGGTATATAGCGATAGTATAGAAAATAGTACGGTTACTATAAGTAGATATGATGTGCTTAAGGAAATTGACAGACTGAAACCTCATAAATCACCTGGTCCTGATGAGGTATATGCTAGAGTATTAAAAGAATGTAGGGATGAGTTAAGTTACCCATTAACATTTTTATTTAACAAGTCATTGGAGACAGGTATAGTTCCAGAAGCTTGGAAGCTTGCAAACGTAGTTCCGATCTTCAAAAAAGGTGACAAATCAATAGCATCCAATTACCGTCACATTAGTCTTACATCAATCATAGGAAAGCTACTAGAGTCAATTATTGCTAGTAAAATTAGAAACCACTTAGATACATTTAATTTAATAAATTCTTCTCAACATGGATTCACTCAGGGACGTTCTTGCCTTACTAATTTGCTTAATTTTTCTCAGAGGTATATGAAGCAGTAGATAATGACAAGTCATATGATATAATATATTTAGATTTCAGTAAAGCTTTCGACAGAGTCCCCCATGAGAGATTGATGAGAAAGGTTGAGGCGCATGGAATAGGTGGGGCGTTGTTGGGATGGATTAGGTCATGGCTAATTGGTAGGAAGCAGAGAGTCAGCATAAATGGTACGAAGTCAGAATGGGGAGCAGTCAAAAGTGGTGTCCCCCAGGGATCTGTATTAGGTCCTCTGTTGTTTGTTATATACATAAATGACCTTGATTTAGGTATAACTAGTAGGATAAGTAAATTTGCAGACGATACCAAAATGGGGAGAACAATTGATTCAGATAGAGATATAGAGTGCCTCCAAAGGGATCTAGATACCTTACACGAATGGTCAGTAAATTGGCAGATGAAGTTTAACATTGACAAATGCAAGGTATTAAAGATAGGGAAGATGCATACAAATGTTAAATATAAACTAGCTAATGTGGAATTAGAAAACTCGAATTGTGAGAAAGATCTAGGTGTGTTTGTTAGCAATTATTTGAAGCCTAGACAACAGTGTATAAGCGTTCGAAACAAGGCAAACAGGATTCTCGGGTTCATCTCAAGGAGTGTGAGTAACAGAACTGCTGATGTTATCTTAAAACTTTACTTGTCATTAGTGAGACCCCATATGGATTATGCTGTTCAATTTTGGTGTCCTTATTACAGAATGGACATAGATTCATTGGAGAGAGTACAACGTAGAATGACAAAAATGATCCATAATATTAGAAATCTTCCGTATAAAGAAAGGTTGAAGAAATTAGGCTTACATTCGTTAGAGAGACGCAGAGTTAGAGGGGATATGATAGAGGTGTTCAAGTGGGTTAGTGGGATTAACAAAGGGGACATGACAAATGTACTAAAGCTCAGTGACAGCGAAAGAACTCGTACCAATGGTTTCAAATTAGATAAATTTCGTTTCAGAAAAGATATAGGCAAATATTGGTTTGGTAACAGAGTTGTAGATGGGTGGAATGGACTACCAAGTGCTATAGTGGGATTAAAAACGATAGGGAGCTTTAAGATAAAATTGGATAAGCATATGGACGAGAAGGGTTGGGTGTGAAGGGGGATCAGCAGGGTTGGGCAAATCAGCGCTCTGCAGACCCCCGTAATCCTGCGTTAATCTCTAACCGTTTTGGTAAGATGATCCTCAGGGTATTAGAGTGTTGAGCCTATAATTGGGCTTTGTAATTGGGGTTGTGTGGGACAGGGATCTGCCTTGCTTACACCAATCGGCTTTCTGCAGACTCCCATTTTCTTATGTTCTTATGTTCTTATGTTCTTACAACATGCCTATGAGGTCTACCCTGGGTATTACCCTGCTCGATTGGTGTACTGTATACAAGCACCCCATGCTGCTTAAGGGGGGTCATCGGCTTTCTTTATCCTTCTCTCCTTTTCTCTCTTTCCCTGGCTTGTATCCATTCGGCCCCATTCAGTCAGCTGTTTTAAGACGTTTATCCCCATCCAGGTGTCGATTTCTTCCTGGCGAGCGAAAGCGAGCCAGCATTGTATGGAGACATCCGGCTTCGCCGGACACATTTTTCTATCGAAAAATGTACAAATTTAGCTTGCTGTCAAAAAATATATATATACATGCTGGCTCGCTACCGCTCGCCAGGAAAATATTGACACCTGGATGTGGGTAAACGTCTTAAAACGGTAGGTTGAATGGGGCCGAATGGATACAAACCAAAAAGAGAGGGAGAGAAAGAGAAAACAAACGAGGTGGGCTCCCTTAAACCATTTCGAGATCCGACTTCGCATTTCTGTTCTGTTTTCTGGCAAATATTATACAATTTTATTCAGATTAGGAAGGGTATGTGAAAGTCCGAGGGTTAATTGAGATATCACACACATCTCTCCTAAGTTGTATAAAACCGTCTACTGATAGCCAGAAAATAACTGTCAAAACGCGCCATGATCCTCAAAGAATCAGGTGTCTCCTTGCCAACGGATCCTTTCATCTTTAATCTCTCTATCTATTTATCTCTATATTTCTTTCTCTACCACTCCCTCTCACTCTCTATATAAATAACTATCTAAAAAAAAAATGCTGTATTCAATAATAACAGTAATCGGGTACTACACAAGAAATACAATAATCACGTGTATTTGAGATTATTTCCGTCTCTCCCTCTCTGCATATATACCGGTATATATATATATATATATATGTATTCCTCTCTCTCTCTCTCTCTCTCTCTCGCTCTCCACACACACGTTTACCACCTTCATCTCATTATGGAACATTATTTAAATTTGATTTTTGACACCCTCTAAATTAGTACGGTAATTAAGCCGAGATATATACATAATTTTACTCCCGTCCTTTAAGCATAATGCCCTCTATTTCACTTGCCTCTGGCTTAAACAACTCCTTAAGGGAGCCCACCTCGCTTTTTTCTCTTTCTCTCCCTCTTCGTTTGGCTTGTATCCATTCGGCCCCATTCAGCCTACTGTTTGAAGACGTTTACCCCCATCCAGGAGTTAATATTTTCCTGGCGAGCGGGAGCGACCCAGCACATATATGTTGTTGATTTGACAGCAAGCTAAATTTGTACATTTTTCGATAGAAAAATATCTCTGGCGAAGCCGGATTTCTCCATACAATGCTGGCTCGCTATCGCTCGCCAGGAAGAATCGACACCTGAATGGGGATTGTTATGACCGGGACTACGAATAAAACAAGGGCACTTAATAATTGGACTAGTAATAGGGCACTATGCAACAACGGTACGCTAGATCCAAACCCTCGAACTTATATGCCGGCGAACAAAAACACCTATACCCTCCAGGGTTAATCTGCGATAGCGGGGTATCCTTAACTGGGCATAAATGTACTCTACTTCAGGCTAACCTGTACTGGTATAGCCTGATAACAAACAAGATGCAAGTTACGTTAAAATGCATAAAAAGGAATCTATGGAAAGATCATTAAATCACTGCAAGATTTAATATAATAAAAAGATGCTTCAATACAGTTACTCTAAACAACAATAAACTCTTCACTCCTATCTGAAAGAAAGTGAAGTATAGTCCTACAGCATAGACCTGAAAACTTCTGAAGAAAGTCTGATGCTCATAAGATGCTCGTATCTTAAACTATATAAAGGCAGGAGGCAGGACACCACACGTGTAAATCGAATACACTAAAAGATAGGACATATAATGTTAACTGACACGAGAATACTATAAATGCCCAACGGTAGCAATGCTCGACACTAAAAGAAGTACTTCCTCATCAACGAAACAGTCTGCTATGGTTGTGCGGCTCAGCAACAACCTAGACTAATAAATGCTGTGAATAATAATGCGCACCTATCAAAGAGCTTATATTAAATACTAACAAGTGTCTACTCGATTAATAATGTCTAGCTGGGATACTCGAGGTAAGGAACTGGGGTTGAGCAAGACAGGCTCGTAGCCTAGCGATGTCCTTAAGACTGCATCCTTTAAGTTACGTTAATTGACTAGGGTGCTCTCTTGATAGATCCAGATCACAAGTATCTGGTTCTATCCTGGCGACCCTCTAAAGACAAGCAAAGAGGCAGCAAAGTGTGGAACTGGAACAGGCCAAAACCCTCAGTCAACACAATGCTGCACTCGCAAAGGACGCAACCGAAAAGACAACCCACACTACCACAGGACTGGTCGAAGTCGTGTAGGTATAGGCAAACCGTACACACATCGGAGACAACGACTACAGTTACCTTATCCCAGTCTAGCATTAAATAAAAGAGCAGAAACACTAAATCAATAATGGAGACACACAAAGTTCTTAACCTATACTAACTAAGAACCCTCAAACCTATTCTAAGTACATGTAAATATCTCTGAGGACGGCGCATGCAATACAATGGGCCGGCTATGGAAACCGTATGCAGAACCCAAGGGGAGTGTTGTGCAGTTAATAAAGGTTAGAGTATGGAAAGAGAGAATCGAGTGAGAGAAACAGTGGTAAAGGTGGTGATCGGGGGAGAGTATGCAAGGGGATGTTAGAAGTACGCGCGCCAAGCCTGTCCTGACGAGGACAGCTCCTGGGGACCCTCATGGAGGAGGTTAGTTACACAGGAGCCCGCAAAGGCGCGATGGTCGGCCAATCACGGGCCGAGACGTCACAAGACAGCAGGCGCCACAGGACACAGCCAGACACTACCTCCTCACTCTGAAAGTCTTTCTCATTCCCACGCTGGTACTATTATCACTACGGTTGATATAAAATATAACCCGTTGTCACAGACGAAAACAAAGACCACCACTGGACTGTCTGTGACAATGCGATTACTAGGAATGAAAGAACAACATTCTCTGATAACTGTAGCCCATTTCGATGTCCCTGGCGAGCGCTAGTGGCTAACGAGAGGCGATTCTGCCAACGCTGGTAGATGTCACACCCCGCCCAAGATATGGGGCGCTCAACATTAGGCGAGCACCATATCTGACAAGGCAGAATGCCGACAAGATCCGCCACACCCAGCCACTCCACCAGAAATGAAATGCAAAGCTCAATCTTAAATAAAACAACATATTAGCATAAAGAAAATCTTACAACCCCTCCCAAACACAATGGTATAATTTTAGCCTGCTATGCTCCCTGAGCGAGCTTCACAGAGCCCAGCCTACTAAGTGAAAGACAGGTTCAACTTAGGACTTTAGCTATAACATTGGCAACTTACAATTAACTATCAAAAAGAAAGAGTTTTTATGTGATTTTTTTTATTTTATTTTAATGTTGTTTTTGACGGCTGCTCTACAGGGGCAAGCCTGGTTTTTTTCACTCTCAACACACACTGACTGAACGGCGAGGGTTCTCCTGCAAACATACCCTCCCGTGACAAACAATCAGCCAAAACATTATCAGTGCCCTTAACATGCCACACATCCAACTTGTGTTCCGGCAGCAAAACAACACCTGACACTGATAAACTGCCCAGTTCATCACAAGACTGGCACTTCTCTTCGCTCTCTCCGGCAACGGGGCCTGCCAATAACCTTTCACTAGTTCTACCTTCGTGATGAGCGAGGCATCCCCGAAGCGGTCTATGGTGTCGTCAACTCTGGGTAATGGATAGGCGTCTGTCAGGGATAATGCACCCACACTCTTGCAATCAACATACACACGGATCTTGCCACTCAACTCAGGTTGCAAACTCACTGGCAACGGCCACTCACGATATCCTTTATCCCTCAGACCCTTTATCCACATATAGTCTAGCTCTGCTTTCACGACAGACTGTTGAGCAGGATTTATACGGTAGGGAACTAACTTGAGACTTGCACTGTCTCCAGCCTCCATGTCGGATTCTACCCCGTACATCAGGCCTGGAGAAGCAACAAACATGCGGATGTACTGCCACAGCCTAGTAAACAACATCTCTTGGCGCTCAGGAACAAGAGGTTGCAACTTATCTCGAAGAACAACATGCCTAGTACCCTCCCACAACCCAGCCGAGACCGCAGCTTCTAAACTATAGTCTCCCTCCTTCTCCACCTTCGTCCCTAGAACAGCCAGGTCATGAAAGGGACAATCAGTACCACCTGTGCAGTCACTCCCATAGTTCATAATTGCTAAAGCTTCCCTGCCGATACCGTACATGCGCACCCCCGCATTCCTTGCGACTACACCTGCCTGCGCAGCATCACCGCCTTCAGCGACATGGCCAGATACAGTCGGTCTATGGTAGGGCTGTTGCATTCGACTAGAGCAGCATTGGGAGGCTATGCGACGACCGGGCACACCCACTCCACAGCCAACCTCACCAATCTGCTCAATGTCCTCATTCTGACCACCACCCTTGGCAGCCATGGGTCAACCCTGACCTGACAACCATGCCAAAGCCTCGTCGCCCACCTTGAACCACCGAAACAACGAGGCCAACGGTCTACTCACACTCAAGTGACCTGCTAGCGGAACATCGTGCACCGCATGAGTTGTGAGGCCTGGGTGCTCGGCA
The DNA here is from genome assembly GCA_032716605.1 of Paralithodes platypus. Lineage (NCBI taxonomy): Eukaryota > Metazoa > Arthropoda > Malacostraca > Decapoda > Lithodidae > Paralithodes > Paralithodes platypus. The sequence continues at coordinate 52,775,909 of CM064493.1, read as the reverse complement.
CGACCAGTGGGGTATGAACCGAGCCGGTGCTGGAGCACTGCAGACTGCTGCTCAGGCAGGTGCTCTAGCGCTTCCACAGCCACCAGACTCGTGTCCCCCACCCACTGCTCCGCCGAGACATTACAATCCCAACTCTCCTCCACCTGTGCCCCACTGCCCCCCTCTCCTTCTCCACCTTGGCCGCTGCAGACCAACGCAGGGACAGTAGGCTGCTCAGGTGGTTGCCTCACAAACTCCTTTAACAGGTTCACATGACATGTTTCCCCGTCCTCGTGTTCAATAGCCCCGTTCCCACAACTCTCCTCCACCTGGGAACTACTCTGTCGCGGAGTGCCATCACGCCCAACCATGTCACTAGGGGGGACAGGTTCTGGGGCCACTCCGGAGCTCACCTCTGGGTCAAGTACCGAGTCGCCAAGAAGAGCCGCTGGATCAAAACTCACAAAACTTCTCCCAACTTTAGCTTTCTCCTTCCGACCGTTCCTCCGCTGGTCTAGAGACTAAGAATAGGCTATGACACCTTAGATGCACGAGATCGGGTGACAACACACGCCATCTGCTGTAATTGACACCTCTCGACCAACTCCTGCCCCTCCCTACTCACGTCGGCCGCCCTCTCGGCAACGACTAAGGGTGGAACCTCAGAAGTAGGCACCGCAAAGTCGTTGCCGAGAAGAAGGTCGACGCCCTCTACTGGCAGTTTTTCTACGATTCCAACATCTATCTCTCGTGTCACACCATCAACCTCCAGCTCCACTCGAACCAACGGGTATGACCGTGTAGCATTAATACCCTGCACCACAACTACCCATGCCGCGTTTATAGGTTGGCCTGTAAAGTTTTTCATCAGAGTCTGGGATGCACCTGTATCACGCAACAACTCCAACCCATGCTTGCAACCAGCCCAACTCACGCAGCCACGCCCTCTATGGTCGCAAAAAGCATCGCGGACAGGTTTCGAGCCTTCCGGACACTCCTTCACTGGCTGTGCCCCCGCATCTGACATATCACCCCGGGTAAACGCAGAAGACCTCAGAGACACCCCAATGTTGCTAGCCAAAGACACGACTGCTGTAGGTTGGTTACTAGGGCAGGAACGTGCAAAATGCCCTTTTTATGACACTTAAAACACTCTACTTCACCCTTGGACTTCCCCTGAGGTGGGGAAGGGCCCTGACCTTTCTTAAACGGGACGGTTTTTGGTTTGTGATCAAAATTAGTATCATTGCTCTTACTTTTGTTATTAAATGTTGCATCACTGACTCGGGGGGTGGAGTGTTGCGCCCCTTGTTAACTGCATCGGTCCGTTGTGCAGACCCGCACCCACGAATCAGCGATAATCTCAGGTCAGCCATCTCAGCTGCCTCTTGTAGAGTTTTAGGTTGTTTCTCTTTGAGGTTCAAAGTCAGGTCCCCGCCTGTGCATTTAAAAAATTGCTCTAGAAGGAATAACTGCTCAAGCTCTTCAAACGTCGTCACCTTCTCTGACCTCAGCCAATTTCTCAAAGCATCAGACAGTTCCCGGGCATGTTCTAGAAAAGTGCACTCACGACCCTTCGTAACACCCCGAAACTTCAACCTATATGTCTCTGGTTGTAACTCGTATGCCCGCAGAACAGCTTGCTTCAATACCTCATAATCGATGCAAGACTCCAAGGGCAACGCATCATATATGCCTGGAGTCCTTTGCCAACCAACCTAGAGGAAACAAGGGCTGCCCACTTAACCTCGGGCCATTGGTGCTCCCGGCACTTCTTCTCAAAACGCAGAAAAAACTCGGTGACACCCGACTCGTCAAATGCAGGGGCTAACTTAAGAAGGTGCGATAAAGACTGACCAAGACCTCGATTCCCAGAACCGAGACGCTGCCCTGTCGACTCCACCCGAGACTTCTCAAGCTCTATGTCTTCACAGTACTTCGTAGCCTCAACCTGAAGCTCAGCCTCACGTATGGCCTTTCTCTCCTCAGCCTGAATCTTAGCCATCTCAAGCTGCTGCTTAGCCATCTCAAGCTGGAAGAGCATATCTGCAGTTAAACCTTGAGGAGGAGGAGATGCAACAATTGGAGACCCACCCAGTGATCCACCCAGGGGCAAACCACACTGCCAGTGACTATCGGGCCTGCGGGAACATCCTCGGATCCGGTGTTCTAGAGAGCATGATGGGAGTAGAGTGGGGGGGGGGGGGCTTGGCCGAAGGTGCCAAAGCACCCGCTCCACCCTGTGCACCACGCACCCCGCCCAGCACACATGCCACCAGGTCACTTCTCGTCATGCTGCTAGTGCCAACATGCCCCATGACCGTGGCCAAACACTGGAGACCATAAAGATCAATCCCCGACATCCGGTCAACAGTAATAGGCATCTCCAGAAACTTCCTTGCATCCTCCTCACTAGTTACTACTCTAATGTCATCTAACAAACTCAGCTTCTGCACCTCATAGCCTGCTTCCCGTACTGTGTCCTCACTGTGCACTGATCCGTCGTTCGACATAGTGTCCACCGGAAATCCTCAACGTTTATAAAAAAAAAAGTACCTAAACTCTCATGTAGCACTATTCACTCAAAAAATGCTTGAAGACAACTCAAGTGCTATACTACGTTGCCAACGTGTCCAAAATATTCCTCAAAAACAAATGTCCACTGCCAAACTGTGAGAAATAACAATCGACCCCCAAACGGTGATTACAAACAAATTCTCCACCAAAAAATCCTGCAATTATTTCTTAGTTCACTAAATCCTAGACTATGGTCGCCATTTGTTATGACGACTAAGATAAGATACTAGGCAAGGTCGCCATTTGTTACGACCGGGACTACGAATAAAACAAGGGCACTTAATGATTGGACTGGTAATAGGGCACTATGCAACAACGGTACGCTAGATCCAAACCCTCGAACTTATAATTATGCCGGCGAACAAAAACACCTATACCCTCCAGGGTTAATCTGCGATAGCGGGGTATCCTTAACTGGGCATAAATGTACTCTACTTCAGGCTAACCTGTACTGGTATAGCCTGATAACAAACAAGATGCAAGTTATGTTAAAATGCATAAAAAGGAATCTATGGAAAGATCAATTAAATCACTGCAAGATTTAATACAATAAAAAGATGCTTCAATACAGTTACTCTAAACAACAATAAACTCTTCACTCCTATCTGAAAGAAAGTGAAGTTTAGTCCTACAGCATAGACCTGGAAACTTCTGAAGAAAGTCTGATGCTCATAAGATGCTCGTATCTTAAACTATATAAAGGCAGGAGGCAGGACATCACACGTGTAAATCGAATACACTAAAAGATAGGACATATAATGTTAACTGACACGAGAATACTATAAATGCACAACGGTAACAATGCTCGACACTAAAAGAAGTACTTCCTCAACAATGAAACAGTCTGCTATGGTTGTGCGGCTCAGCAACAACCTAGACTAATAAATGCTGTGAATAATAATGCGCACATATCAAAGAGCTTATATTAAATACTAACAAGTGTCTACTCGATTAATAATGTCTAGCTGGGATACTCGAGGTAAGGAACTGGGGTTGAGCAAGACAGGCTCGTAGCCCAGCGATGTCCTTAAGACTGCATCCTTTAAGTTACGTTAATTGACTAGGGTGCTCTCTTGATAGATCCAGATCACAAGTATCTGTTCTATCCTGGCAACCCTCTAAAGACAAGCAAAGAGGCAGCAAAGTGTGGAACTGGAACAGGCCAAAACCCTCAGACAACACAATGCTGCACTCGCAAAGGACGCAACCGAAAAGACAACCCACACTACCACAGGACCGGTCGAAGTCGTGTAGGTATAGGTAAACCGTACACACATCGGAGACAACGACTACAGTTACCTTATCCCAGTCTAGCATTAAATAAAAGAGCAGAAACACTAAATCAATAATGGAGACACACACAAAGTTCTTAACCTATACTAACTAAGAACCCTCAAACCTATTCTAAGTACATGTAAATATCTCTGAGGACGGCGCATGCAATACAATGGGCCGGCTATGGAAACCGTATGCAGAACCCAAGGGGAGTGTTGTGCAGTTAATAAAGGTTAGAGTATAGAAAGAGAGAATCGAGTGAGAGAAACGGTGGTAAAGGTGGTGATCGGGGGAGAGTATGCAAGGGGATGTTAGAAGCACGCGCGCCAAGCCTGTCCTGACGAGGACAGCTCCTGGGGACCCTCATGGAGGAGGTAAGTTACACAGGAGCCCGCAAAGGCGCGATGGTCGGCCAATCACGGGCCGAGACGTCACAAGACAGCAGGCGCCACAGGACACAGCCAGACACTACCTCCTCGCTCTGAAAGTCTTTCTCATTCCCACGCTGGTACTATTATCACTACTGTTGATATAAAATATAACCCGTTGTCATAGACGAAAACAAAGACCACCACTGGACTGTCTGTGACAATGCGATTACTAGGAATGAAAGAACAACATTCTCTGATAACTGTAGCCCATTGCGATGTCCCTGGCGAGCGCTAGTGGCTAACGAGAGGCGATTCTGCCAACGCTGGTAGACGTCACAGGATAAACGTCTTAAAACAGTTGGCTGAATGAGGCCGAATGGATACAAGCCAGAGAAAGAGAGAAAACGAGAGAAAGATAAAAAAAAAAGCCGGTGACCCCCTTAAAGGATGATGACGCGTTCTGACGGTTTCTTCTGGATATCATTAGGCTAGACGATTTAATTTAGCTTTGGAAAGATCTGTGGGAGTCAGGAGGCATGGTTGAGTTGGTTTTGACGCTTTGATTCGTAGCGGTCCTTTCTAAACTGCATACAATTATCTACTGGTGGGCAGAATAAAATTATAAAACGCATCCTCAAATAATATATTCAAAAGGTTTAGGAGGCGAGTTTACTATCCAATATTAGAATATGTCATGTGATTCTTGTATGCAAACACTTAACCTAACCTAGCCTAACAAATCTAACCTAACCTTATTTAACTAGTTTAACCTAGCCTAACTCAACTTAATTTTTCCTAACCTAGCCAAGCCTAACCAAACCAAAGCTAACCTAGCCAAGTCTAATCTAGCATTACTTAGCCTAGCCTAGCCTACTCTAGCTTAACCTGACTAGTAACATAACATAACAAATCTAACCAAACTTACCCTCATCTAACCAAACCAAATCTAGCCTAGAACCTATCCAATCCAAACCTAACCAGACCTGACTTAACCCTAACCTAACCAAGCTTAACCAATTCTAACGAAACAACGCTAACCTACCTAACCTAAAGAACATGACCAAACCAAGGCGAGCCAAAGCTATCATATCCTTACTAAAAAGAATCTATGTAATCCAAACTATTCGAATCTAAAGAAATCTAACCAGACCCAACTTAATATAATCTAACCCAATCAAACATAACCTATTCTAACATATAACCTGACCCAACCCAACAAAAGCTAACTTAACTTACTCCATATAACTTAATCATACTAAACTTAACTAAGCTAACTTAATAACCCTAGTCTAATGTAATCAAACATGACTTATTTTAATACATTTAACCTAACCCAACTCAACAAAAGCTAACTTAACCTACTCCTTATAACTTAATCATACTAAACCTAACTAACTTAACCTAATTATCCGAGCCTAAGCAAACAAACCTACCCTAATCTAACACCTCTACCCAAACTTAACCCCAATCAAACTTAACCCAATCAATCCTAGCTTAATTAAAATCACTAACCAAACCTAACCTATTGCAATTAAGCTTAACGCAATCAACCCTAGCTTACTCTAACAAACCTCACCTAATTTAACACCTGTAACCTAATCTAACACCTATAACCTAATATAACACCTATAACCTAATCTAACACATATAACCTAATCTAACATATATAACTTAATTTTTTTTTTTTTTTTTTTTTTTCTATATTCCAACTTACTTCCTCTCGGGCATAGGCTGAGAGCCTTAACATTCACCCTTTACAATGAACAGTGAAGCCCGTGAGGTCTTGTTCCAGTCTAGGGAGTGAGACATGTGAAGCACGTAGAGTACAACGAGCACCTGCCATCTTGCCTTCACATGAGGCACGGTGCTCACTCATGGCCCGAAACGACCCCATCTCTGAAGCCATCGCGTTCCCGTGCTTCACTGTCTCACCCCCTACACTCGGACTCTCACACTTACACACACACAACGCCACCTGTTGAGCAGATAACTCACCAGGCATTGCACCCCTATAGCATATTTTGAATATGGGAATATTCATACACTGCTATTTAATCAGGGAACAATGAGGGTATTTTATTGACGTTTCGGTGGGCTTGTGGTAATGCACTGATACTAGGTACAGCACAAATTCCATCCCAATAATATCTTCCCATTGATACATCGGGATTTGAACCCGGGACCTTTGGATTACCAGGCCAGTGGCAAGACCACTCCACCACACCTCCCCTAACACCTATAACCTAATATAACACCTATAACCTAATATAACACCTATAACCTAATATAACACCTATAACCTAATATAACACCTATAACCTAATCTAACACATATAACCTAATCTAACATATATAACTTAATCTAACACCTATAACCTAATATAACACCTATAACCTATTTTTTGTTTTCCTATGTGAATGAGGGAGACAAAAGGCAGAACTACCTGTATTGAGTGCCTCCCCCAGAGTTGAAAGAGTGACAGGGTCAAAATCAAGGGACGTTCGAGCCAAAATGCCTGGACACACGGAATTTGAAGCAATTTAAGTCATAGGAAGAAGGAAAGACTGATTCTGGGAGAGAGTTCCAGAGCTCATCAGTTGAATAGAAGAAATACCGAGAATAACTTTTCACTCTTGGGTTGGAGAGTTGCACAGAGTAGGGGTGAGATTGTGTTGCAAGACGGGTACTACATACTCTACGTGAAGGAGGTGGCATACACTGGGAAAGCTCTGAGGAACATTGATTATTGTAATAGCGATAGAATAGCGAGAGAGATGCAACATTGCGGCGAAGAGAGAGAGATTGCAGAGAGTTGGTGAGTGGACGGGAGTTAGTGATACGAAAGGCTTTCCTTTTTACTTTGCCTAGGAGTGCGGTGTGAGATCCTCCTCACACATGTGAACAATACTCAATACAAGGACGCACCGTGCCCCTGTACAGAGCAAGAAGCTGTGCAGGGGTAAAAAAAAACTTGAGGCAGTTGAGCACACCCAGCTTCTCGGAGGCTGCCTCAGCAAGACTGGTAATATGGTCCTTCCAAATAAGAGCAGAAGAAAAAGAGACACCGAGAATACTGAGAGAAGATGAGGGGTTTATTTTTGTATTGTTGAAATATAAGGGATAGTCCTCTGGGAGTTCCGGACGGGTAGTAAGATGAAGATATTGGGTTTTGGAAGCATAAAAGGCAACAATGTTTTCTCTGCCCCAATTGGAAATAGTAGTTAGATCAGAAGACAAGTGTTGCATGGCTTCATTACGTTTGTTCTTGAGGGATTGCTGGCTGGGGCGTTCAGGAAAATTAAATGAGTAGTGTAAGGTAGAGTCGTCTGCGTATGAATGGATGGGACTAGGTACAATTGAGAAGATCATTTATGAAAATTAGAAAGAGAATGGGAGATTGGACAGAGCCCTGAGGAACACAGGAGTTGATAGGATGAGGAAGTGAATGATGGCCATCCACATCCGCAGCTATGGAAATGCCGGAAAGGAAATTAGAGACAAAGGCACAGATGGAGGGATAGAAACCGAAGGAGGGTAGTTTAGAAATTAAAGATTTGTGCCAGACTCTATCGAAGGCCTTCGATATGTCTAGTGGAATAGAAAAGGTCTCATTGAAGTCCTGAAAGAAGGATGACCAAGAGTTAGTAAGATATGAAAGAAGATCACCAGTAGAGCGACCCTTAAGGAAGCCATACTGGTGATCTGAGAGTAGATTATGACAAGAGAAATGAGAAGGAAAATATAACACCTCTAAGCTGATCTAACACCTATAACTAAAGCTAGGCTAACCCAATCAACCCTAACGGACTCTAACAAATCTCACCTACATTAACACGTCTAACCTAAGCTAATGTTGCAGGTTATGGGTATGTTAGTGGTGGTGGTGGCAGTGTTTGCGTTTTGTTGGCTACCTTACCATTTTTACTTCATGTCTAACCTAACCTAATAATTTTGCAGGTTGTGGGTATGTTTAAGGGGAGGTATTTATTAGTGGCCCCTCCATCATTGACGATTATGCCTATTACATAAGGCCTCCTCTTCAAACGCTCATTTACCGTAGTTTGAATCTACCGCGCAGAGCATAAAAAATTGAGGAGCCTTCATCATGAGCACACGCAACCTCACTCATGGTTCTGTCATTATGAAATTGGGTTGTCACTACGAAAAAACTTTGTAACAAATAAAAAATAAAAATAAAATAAGAATAACTATTCATAAGCTTTCCATATACTCGTGGATGTACTTGTGTGGATATTTGACCAGACGCTGACTTCAGGCGTCATACTTCCTTCTCTGCTCTGCGCTCAACCTGCCCTGACGTGTCTCCCCACGCTCCGCTGGTTCCGCATTTGCTGCGTCCCTAGTGTGTTTTTTCTCATTTGTTTACTCTGGGATGTATCGAGTAAGGTTAGAATATGCGTAGCAGGAGTGTCAGGGACGGGTTTCCCGCAGTTCTGTGTATTTGGGTCATGTGTTTGGGACACCTATTTCGGGTGTACCCTCGTGGTCCCGTGGTGGACGCGTGTTACATTTTTCGCGGCTAGCTAGCCTAGTTATTTAGTTGGCTTTAACTACGCGTTATCAGGCTTCTTCTTATCTTTCTAAGGAAGTTGCCTTATTGTTTGTTTACTGACGTTCCTAGCATATTTTTCTTCACTTAGTGAAGTTTTTTCTAGGTCCCGAGTCAGTGCTTCCCTCTCCCGGGAGTTTTTCTACGATGTGGTGATGGCGGTTGTTCCTGTTGTGATATGTTACAGTGCTTTTTGTTTATATTACGACGTGATTAAGTGTTATTTACGTCTGCTTAGGCCTAGCCAGCCGCTCGTAGCTTTTTACATGTACAAGTGTTATTGATTTATGATTTAAATATGTAATACCGTGTCATGTGTGTCCTGGATTAGTTGTGTTTTGGCTTAATCCGGGGCCTAATTGTGTTTCTCAGATTGCATCTGGCTAGTGTGGGTTGCCTTTTCCAGCGGGTTTTCTCGATTGCTCCGAGAAAATCCGGCTGGTTGCCTTTTCCAGCGGGTTTTTTCGATTGCACCGAGAAAATCCGGCTGGTTGCCGAGTTTTATATCACGCGTGGTTAAAAAAGGCTAGTTTCCCCCGGCGAGTGGTGGCCTGAGGGCTCTCCAGGACTGCGTCTCTGAGGTGGTGCCTGTGTTCAGGCTTACTATGTGTTTCTCGGCGGGATGGCTATATCCGTTTCACTAGGTGTTCATACGGACACCGGTGGAGTATAGTTTTTCCCGGTTTTTGCAAAGCCATTGAAAAACTAGGCTGTTTTGTTAGTTTGGTCTTTCCACCCCGGCGATCTTTTGCAAAGAAGTGGGGATAGGAACAATTGGGGTTAACATTTAAATTACTTTCACACCCGGCGGTTGAACCTTGGGGAGGTGGGATTAACGGATTTGCAATTCAGTGGAGTTAGCCAGACAATTGAGGGATACCATTGGGTATCGAGGCCTTCAAAATACGGCGATCTATGAAGGCTTCGAGAGAAGTCAGATCAAAAACGTTTAAGATAAGCTTACCCCCTTTTTAACTGCGATATAATAAGGAGGCCGGCGTCTTAATATGGGCTTCCGGTGGCCAAAAATACCACTGGGAAGACTGCGTCATTTATAACGACATGCTCGTCTCTATATTTTGTCGGAGGATGTGCTTAAATCTTTTGGACAAGTAAAGATATTCTAAAATCTTTACATAAGAACCTACAGGGTAACAAGAGGTAATAGTGGTGTATTAAGTCTTGTTGCCCGGCGGTTCATTAACACTTGTGTTAGAACATTTTGGGGTAACCTTATGAGCATTAATTCCTGGAAAAAAAAAAATCCAGGGCGGAGTTCCGGCGGGTCAACAGAAGGACCACAAGGAGCCCGGGGGTGGGTTAGCTCTTCCCAGTCTCTGTCATGGCGCCACTAGAGCCTGTTTTTGCTCTGTGCTTAACACCCTCTTGTTCAGGGATCCCTATTTTTGCCCATACTCTATGCATCAGATGCGTCAAATGCTTGGACCGGTCAAGGGGTCTGTGGGTGACGAAGAATTGTACTTTTTGTAGTCAATTGAGTACTAAAGTCTTACAAGATAATTTGGCCGCGGCGGTTGCATTGTGCGAGGTCAAAAAGCTTTTATCTACTTATGCTACTTCAGTGGCTCATAAAGCCCTGCAGTGTGATAACGTAGTTCTGTGGGACAGATTCATTGCTCAGTATCCTCCACCAAGTAAATGTGCGTAAGTCGACTGAGACTGGGCAGGGTACAGTGCTTACTCTCTCCTCCGGCACATCTAAGAGACCTCGAGAGCCGACACCCCTGGCGACTACTTCCAAGTCAAAATCGAGGTCCAGGTCAAGGTCTCCCCTCCGACAGCAGCCACATAGTCACTCTACTTCCCCTGCGAGAAAGAAGTGCAAGGAGGAGAAGACCAAGGATAGTCCTAGTGGAAAATCAAAGTCAAGGCGAAGTCACAAGTCTTCTAAAAAAGATACTCATGTACGAAAGACCTCCAGGCGTTCGCCGGAGCCTCGTACCTCGCTTTCTGCCTCTACTCCCGACATGTCTCATGTCCAATCTGACAGGTCGGGAGTGAAGTCAGAGACTGTGGTGGGGGATATACCGGCGGACAAGGTGTCACCTAATATTATTACCAGTTCACATGTACCAGCTTTAGAGAGTTCTACCAGCAGTTATAACCCTCTAGAGGGCTCGAGTGAGGGCTCAGTAGTTGGTGTGGTACCTAGCTCACAAGTGAGTTCCGGCCAAGACCGGGGAGTTTGGAGGTACTGTACTCCCAGCCATGGCGTGACGGTTCACATCATTCTTATGCACCAACGGTAGTGGCAGACGTCCACCGGGACGCTGAGATCCCATCGTCCATCCCGGACTTAACATGGCAGCATGAGGGGGTCCCGGCTTCGGCGGAATCCTCTCCTGAAAGGCCGGGGGAAAGGGATGAGGGTTCTATAATTTCTGAGATGGAGATTCAAGAGTCAGGTTCAGTGATGGACGACTCTCAGAGTAGGAATGATTCGCCACATAGTTCATCCTCTGCTAAATTTGTTACAGCTGATGAAATTAATGGGTTACTAGCGAATGCACTAACTAAGTTTTTTGGTCAGCAGCAGGAGACTCCCACAGTTGGTTTGGGAGCTTCCACGACAGCATCGAATGTCCGACCTCTGGCTACTTCTATTGCTTTGACACAAATTCCGCACCCTCCCCCTGTATCACCTACTATGGTTACTAGGCCAACTTCGGCGGCACTGACTACTTCCAATGTGAGAGTAGTAGCAGATGTAAATCCTCCCCCTTTAGACAAAGCGCCGGTCCGAAAGGGAGCAATGCCCCTCCTATACGGGCCAGATGAGTCATGGGTAACAATGTTCCCAGCAAAGCCAGAGGTAGCACAGTCCACTATGTCGGGGGAGCTTCCGGTACCACGTGAGTGGGTAATTCAAGGGAATAAATCTAGGAAGTTACGTGCTTTAGATATTCTAGGGAATGTACTTGATGTTAATATTAAGGCCATTCCTAACTATTATCACCATGATTATTTTGTGTATACTTCTACACCGGCCCTACCCCCTGCGTCAGCTTCAAAACTGTTTTCGGACTGGACCAAGCATGACGGTTTCAATGATATAAAAGCACTGTCAGCTCTAACACCAGAGTTAAGTTTAAAGACGTTCACAGACAACAGCCGCAAATCCAGTTTTGAAGGTGGAGCAGTTGGGTCCGGGTCCTTGGGTGGAATGGGAAGTGGAGGCTCAAAACTTTGCAACGACTTTTACCTCTAAATCTTCACACCAAATTCCACAAGAAAGCCATTCTTGGTTCTCTATGCCGGTATTCTCTGCCGGCGGAGTTCCCTCTGCTTTATTTGCATTTTTAGCTGCCCCTAAAATTAATCTATGCGAACTTAAAGATCCCTTTTCCACACCGTCCACTGCTCACCTAGACCGGGAGTTTAGACTACGTGGGAAAGCATATAGACCGTTTTCCCAGTATATTGTCACACAACAGGTAGCGAAGTCAATGCTCAGATCTGCTCAGGCAATCGCGGACGCAGAAGTCCGAAAGGCTATCGAACTATCTAGACGCTTGCTACTCCAGACTTCTATACAGTCACTGGGGGATATCCGTACAGCCTTGGTAGAGGCAGTGCGGGCACGACAAGATCTAAGGGTGTCTCTCGTGAGGAAGCTCCCAGATAGGATTGCAAATCAAGTAATTATGACCCCTGTTCTAACTGCCTCTTTAATGTCCCCGGAGGTGTGGAAAATAGTGTTCAACATGGCTCAGGCCTTTAAGCACAGCCCCGCCCCATCTAAGAAACCTACTTTCAATTTTACCAAGCCCAAACCAGTCGCAAAAGCTCAGCCTGGTGGGGCAAAGCCCTTTCATCTGCCTAAGTCCTCTTCCACTCAAAGTCAGGCTCAGTACAGATACAAGCAAGGAAAGTTTTCAGGTAATCATAAAGGACAGAAGTATCAACGACCAGGCCAGGGCCCGTCTCCAACCAAACCCGGCCAGTCATCAAAGCATACACCACCACCACCACCAAAAAACTAGGGTCTCTCTCACTCCCAGGGCCAGTCTTACGGCGGGTGGATCAGAGGGTAGTCCAACCGGCGAACCCTTGTCTGCTAACTGGGTCGTTCCGGGCGTGTCATCGCGCATGGCCATTAAACACATGGGCGAGGATGGTGGCACGCAAAGGCATCACCTGGCAGTGGCTCCGGCGACCTCGCTTACGTCAGCTGACAAAGGCAAATTTTTTTTCATTAGAGGTGGAGTCACTGATCCAAGAGATGATCGCCAAGAATGTCATCATCCCGGTCCCTCAAAATTACCCAGTATTTACGTCCAAACTCTTTCTAGTGCCCAAAAGGGACAGTGTTCAGATGAGGCCGGTCATAGACCTGTCTTATCTGAACCTCTATATTCACAACGTTTCCTTCAGGATGCTGACAGTGAATCAAATCAGGCTAACACTTCCGCCAGAAGGGTGGATGTGTTCTTTAGACCTGACAGACGCGTACTGGCACGTCCCGGTAAACAAAAGGTTTCAAAGATTTTTTACATTACGAATAAAGCATCAGACTTATGTCTTTCAGAGGATGCCGTTCGGATTGAACCTAGCACCTCGCTTATTCACGAAATTGGTCCGGCAAGCCCTGATGCCCATGTTAGAACAAGGGATCAGGATTTTGTGGTATCTAGACGACTGGCTGGTGGTGGCAGAGACGGAACAGTTATGCATCAATCATGTCAACATAACATTAGATCATGTAAAATCTCTAGGGTTCATGGTAAACCCGGTAAAGTCAAACTTTGTTCCCTCACGAGTGGTCCAGTGGATAGGGCTGGTCTGGGACACAGCTGCTCTCACTCTGAGTCAGAGTGTGGACAATCGGAACAGGTTTCGCAAGAAACTGTTTATGTTTCTTCACAGTCTGACTACGACATGGAGAGTCTGGGAATCTCTGGTCGGCTCTCTCAACTGGGTTCAACTAACTGTAAAGTTGGGCCGGTTGAAAGTCAAAAGTTTAATATTGGAGGGCAACAAATTTTTTCCAATATTGCCGGCGGAAACGTTATGGCCCATCCCAAAATTAATACACAGCTTACTAGCGGTCTGGGCGAAGAGGGAAACATTGCACTCGGTCATGTCATGGACCTCTCCTCCGCCGACGGTATGGGTAGACACGGATGCGTCAGGAACGATAGGTTGGGGCTTTCAGTCAAACCACGGGTATCAGGGTCAAGGGCTTTGGTCCCATTCAGAAACCTCCCACATCAATGTCAAAGAGTTACTAGTCCCCTTGTATTTCCTTCAGGCTCATGGCTCTACTTTACGGGACAAATCGGTGGCCTTCAGTATGGACAATCTGAATGCGGTTCACTGCATTCAGAAACAAGGGTCAACGAGATCTCGGAAGTTGCTAAACGTGTCAGAAAAGATTTTTGTTCTAGCCGGCAAGCTGAACATTCATCTTCACGTATCTTATCTCCCAGGCGTAGCAAACGTCTGGGCAGACGCTCTGTCTCGGAGACAGAGCACAACGGTAGAATGGGCGCTCAAGCAAAACATTTTCGACCAAATGATTGCAGTCCACAAGTGGATATGTTTGCGTCGGAGGAGACTCACAAACTCCCGCTGTACCTCACCCGCCGGACAATAACGCCGGCGGGAGGACCCGACGCACTGGTGACGGACTGGAACATGTGGAGTTCCGTTTATCTGTTTCCGCTACCAGACGCTTCTCTAATGTGCCACGGAGTAAACAAACTACGGGATTATCGGGGCGTAGTCTCGTTAATCGCGCCCCTGTGGCCGGCGCAGTTGTGGTACCAGCAATTGAAAACGTGGTGCCCGAACCCGGTGTCGCTCCCGGTCGGGTATTTCCACTTAGACACGATTGGCAACCTAGAGACCTCGCTGACTTTTGCATTATGGCCATTCAGGAGGCCAAGTGGCTAACACCGTATGGTAGAAACGTGACCGATAAATTCATGAATCAATATATCCAATCTACAAAGAGACAGTATCAATCGCACTGGCAGTCCTTTACTTCTTGGATAATTAGAACAGAACAAATCGTACCTTCGGTGGCTTTGGTTTTTCATTATTTAAACTATCTGTTCGAGCAGAAACGTCTATCTGTAGTAACGTTAAAAAATCACTTAACAGCAATTAGGATGCCATTCTTTGACCTTACAGGTCTAACCATACCACTAGCGGAGGAAAAAGGTTTCATGAGAGCTTGTTTTAAACTCCGCCCACCTCCCCGTCAGCTCATGCCTACCTGGTCTCTGGACAAGGCGTTGTCTTTACTTCATTCCCGTCTGTACCAAAATACTGCAGATTTTGACTTACTTTTAAAAAGGGCAGTTTTCCTTATGGCTTTGGCTACCGGGCACAGGGTATCTGAGCTGGCGGCGATGAGCAACACACCTAATTGCATACGGTTTGGTAGGCTCAATGAGTGTATTCATTTTGCACCTTCTCCGGCGTTCATCGCCAAAATTGAACACAGTGAACAGTTTTTTCAGAGTTCACGGTGCCGGCGTTAAAAAGGGGAAAAGTGCACCATAATTTATGTCCAGTGCAAGCTCTAACCAAATATTTGAGAGTAGCACCTCTGAATCAACAGGGTGCTTTATGGGTAGCGAGTACGGGCCAACGCTTAATGAAACGAAAACTAGCTTCTCTCCTAGTCGAAGTCATTAAAGAGAGTAATCCCGGCGTCGTGGGAAGAGCCCACGATTTACGCAAATGGGCGGCCTCTTTGCGTTTCCTTAAGAATTTTTCTGTTGAGGACATAGCGTCCACGCACCTGTGGTCCTCTAATCATACGTTTTTGACTCGATACCTTTCAGTAGCTCTAGACAGACCTTCCATGCCATGTATAGCTTTAAGGCAAAGGGTCTAGGTGGCCTCTCAGTCACTTATTGTTTAAGTTAAGAAAAGAGGAGGGGGGGTGCAGTCAGTGTAACATAGGACACCCTAGACCCCGCCGGAGTATGTGTACGGAGCATACGAGCTGTGATACTGTATATAGGTGTTATGATATAAAATTTATCTGTAGTATGCATTACAGGAAATTGTGCTAAAGTACAATAGTAGTAAAACAACAGCTCTTGTTGTAAGTAGTGTTGGCTGTGAAGCAATATAATTTTAAGAAAATCTCAGTAGTTGCGACTGCGAATTTTATTTTTGATGTAAGTACTTCTGCATAAGTACAAGAGTTCAGTACTTCTGCGAAAGTACAAGAGTTCATTTTATGTTTGGGTATATTTTTAGGAATATATCCACTAGTTTAATGGAGTTTATATGTGCACATGTAGACTTATAAGTTTTTATTTTTCACCACTTACTTTAAGTGGGGTGCCTTCTTAACTAGCAGATCTGTGTTCAGAGTCTCAGAGTTAACCCTTTTTTATTCAAGCAGGCTTCTTCGAAGCATGCTCCTGCTTGTACCCCTTTTTGAATATATATGCTGTATAAAGTTTATGCGCAAACTATATCTTTTTTACAAAGTAAGAATACTATGTGGTTGTTTGATTATCTGCTTTTGCTAGATTTATGATATGATTACGAATGTCCCCCTCCAGTCTTAGATATCAGGCATAATCATCAATGATGAAGGGGCCACTAATAAATTATAGGTTTGACTCCTGCAAGGAGATAAAGAAAACCTAATATTTAGTAGTGGCCCCGTAATCATTGACGACTGGGGCCCTCCCGACCATCCCCTTCCCATTCGTTGATGTATTAAGGATTTTGGTTTACTTGATATGTCAGTGAAGGAAGTATGACGCCTGAAGTCAACGTCTGGTCAAATATCCACACAAGTACATCCACGAGTATATGGAAAGCTTATGAATAGTTATTCTTATTTTCTAACTTAACCCCCCCTGGGGGTTAGGGAATAGAATATGCCCCACGTGCCTTCTGCGTGTCGTAAGAGGCGACTAAAGAGGTTGGGTCGGTGGGCTTGCGACCCCCACCCGGAAAAAATATCTAAGCAAAGAAAAACGAACGAACAGCCTCGGATGCGGACGGAACCAACGTTGACTAACCACGACCGACTAAGGACATGCCTTCGGACATTCTGAAAATGGCTACGTGGAATGTTAGTGGCATGAATGATGGCACAAAAGAGAGAGAGGTTCTGGAAGTGTTAGTAAATGCCAGGCTGGATGTATGTGGAATGACAGAGACCAAATGGAAAGGTTCAGATGTGAGAGAGTGGGAGTGTGGAATGGGTGTGTGCTGGAGTGAGTGAAGGAACAGCGACAGAAGGTGCAGGTTTGTTTGTAAGTAGCAAATGGAAGGAATGTGTAAGAGAGTATGGGTCTGTGGGTTCAAGGATTGTGTGGGTGAGAATGAAAGTAGGAATACAAACGTGGGTGATTGTATGCGTGTATGCTCCGACAGAGGATATACTTGAAAGAAAGAAAGAGGCGTTCTGAATGAATGTGGAGGCGTGCCTGGAGAAGTTTGACAAGAACGAAAGAATATTTCGGATTGGGGATATGAATGGTAAGGTGGGTGATAGGAAAGTTGAGGGAGTGGTGGGGGGTACCATCAGAGGTGAATGGGAATGGTAGTGCACTTGTGGACGTATGTGTGGGGAGGAGGCTGTGGATAGCCAACACCTTCTTCCGACACAGAATGATCCACAGGTACACGTGGAAACGGATGTTGGCGATGAAGGATAAGACAGTGGTGGAACGAAAGTCATTGATTGATTATGTATGTGTGGATGAACGAATGAAGAAATCTGTGATGGATGCTAGGGTGTATAGGGGTATTGGAGGGGGTCTGTCTGATCATTATGTAGTGGTAGCTAAGGTTAGGATACAAAAGAAGTGGGTGAAGAGAGCTGGAGGGAGGCGAGAGGAGGGTGGAATGGTGAGGAGGTGGAGAGGTTGCAGGAGGAGTACAGGAGAGCAGTGGAAAGACGACTAGGTGGGTTTGACCTGGAAGTTATGGAGGAAGTGGAGGAGATGAGCAAGGTGTTTAAGGATGAGATCTGTGCAGCATGTGAGGAGGTGTGTGGAGTGAGGAGAAGAGGGAGGGGAGTGAAAGGTACAGCATGATGGACAGAAGAGGTAAGAATAGCTGTGGAAGAAAAGAAGAAAGCATATAGAGAGTGGTTGGGTAGTAAAGGAATGAAGATTCCGAGAGACAGAAACGAGCGAGGTACGTGGAGAGTAAGAGGGTGGTGAAGAGAGTAGTGAAAGAAAGTAAGAGAAGAGTAGATGAGGAATTTGGAAGGAATCTGAGTGTAAAATGGAAGGAGAGTAAGAAACTGTTCTGGAAAGAAGTCAAGAAAGTTAGGGAAGGTAGCAAGGGAAACAGTAAGGGTGTGAAAGATAAGAATGGGAGAATGCTAGCCGAGAAGCAAGAGAGAGTCGAAAGATGGAGGGAGTACTTCAGTGAGTTGCTAAATGTAAGGAATGAAGAGCCAGCAAACATAGCTGGATATGGTATGGGAGGGAGAAGAAGAGAAGTAGTGGAGGAGGAGGTGGGGATCAGGAGGTCAGAAGTGTGGGAAGCCATGAAAAGAGTGAAGTTGGGGAAAGCACCAGGAACAGATGGAGTGTGTGGGGAAATGTTGAGGTATGGTGGTGAGATAGTGATAGAATGGGTATGGAAAATATGCAACCTAGCATGGGAGAAGGGGAGTGCACCCGATGACTGGAAGACTGGCATAATAGTCCCCCTATATAAGGGCAAAGGGGAAAGAGGAGTGTGTGGTAACCACCGAGGAATATGTCTTCTAAGCGTAGTAGGGAAGGTATACAGTAGGGTAGTGATTGAGAGAGTGAGAGTGAGAACGGAGAAATGGATAGGCGACGAGCATGGAGGTTTTAGGAAGGGAAGAGGATGTGTAGATCAGATTTTTACCCTGAATTGTGTTGTGGAGAAGTATCTGGAGAAGAAACAAAAGGTGTATGTTGCCTTTATGGACTTGGAGAAGGCCTATGACAGAGTGGATAGAGAAGGTTTGTGGAAAGTACTAAGAATATACGGAGTAGAGGGCAAGTTGCTGAAAGCAGTGAAGAGCATGTATGAGGGTACAAAGGCGGCAGTACGTGTGGAGAGTGAGCAGAGCGAGTTCTTTGACCTGAATGTTGGTTTGAAACAGGGGTGTGTGATGTCCCCGTGGTTGTTTACTGTATATATGGATGGAGTTATGAAAGAAATACTATCAAGAGCAGTGGATGTTGGTGTATCGCTGAAAAGGGAGGGAATTGAGTGGAAGCTACCTATACTGCTGTTTGCGGATGATACAGTTCTGATGAGTGATAATGAATGGGAGTTGCAGGGTCTGGTAAATGAGTTTGGAACAGTGTGCGAAAAACGGAATTTGAAGGTAAATGCGGGGAAGAGCAAGGTTATGGTCTTCGAAAGGGGTGAAGTGAAGCTGAACGGTCAGGCTATGGAGATCGTCAACTCTTTTAAGTATCTGGGCAGTGTGTTGAGTAAAGATGGGACTATGGATGAAGAAGTGCGGGAGAGGGTACAACAGGGGAAGAGGGTTGTAGGAACGCTAAAAGCAGTAACAAGAAATAGGGTGGTCAGTATGGAAGTGAAGAAGTCCTTGCATGACAGTGTGGTAATCCCGACACTGACTTACGGAAGCGAAGCATGGACGTTGGTTGAGAGACTCAGACCAAGAGTGAGAGCAGTGGAAATGAATTACTTAAGGGAGTGCGTGCGGAGTTACATGGAGGGATAGACAGACTAATGAGGAAGTAAGAAGGAGGTGTGGTGTAGAGGTAGATGTGCTGGAAAGTGTGAAAAGGAACAACTTGAGATGGTTCGGCCATATGGAACGTATGGAAAGCGAGAGAATGACTAAGAGGGTGTACGAGAGCGAGGTGGAGGGACAGAGAAGGAGAGGTAGACCGAATATGAGGTGGAAGGATGGAGTGAGGAAGTACATGAACGAGGGCGGTGCTGGTTGGGGGGAGGGGCGTCGACTGACTGGGGACAGAGGTGCATGGGGGCGGTTCATTCGTGGCCACCCCTTCGGGGATCACGGCGTCAGGCAATAGATAGATAGATCGATTTTATTTTTTATTTGTTACGAAGTTTTTTCGTAGTGAGAACCCAATTTCATAATGACAGAACCATGAGTGAGGTTGCGTGCGCTCATGATGAAGGCTCCTCAATTTTTTATGCTCTGCGCGGTAGATTCAAACTACGGTAAATGAGCATTTGTAGAGGAGGCCTTATGTAATAGGCATAATCGTCAATGATTACGGGGCCACTACTAAATATTAGGTTTTCTTTATCTCCTTGCAGGAGTCAAACCTATATTTTAGTTTGGTCCCTGGATATCCTTCACGCTTAAGATTACACCCCCTTGAGCCCCTTTCAAGATAAATTTGTACATTTTTCGGTAGAAAAATGTCCCGGCTGAAAGCCGGTTCCTCTTAAATTACAGGCTCGCTATCGCTCGCCAGGATAAAATCGACACCTAAATGGCACGAAAGGTTTTAAAATTGACAGAAATGGGTTGAAAGTTCTTAAAATAGTCAAATTAATGGGGCAAACGTCTTAAAATTTGAAAAACAATGGGCTAAACATGAGGGAGAAAGGAGTCAAGAAAAAAATCCCACAAGTGGACATCTCCCCTTAATGGTGGTGGTGGCAGTGTTTGCTACCTTACCATGTTTACTTAATGTCGAACCTAACCTAATAATGTTGCAGGTTGTGGGTATGTTAATGGTGGTGGTGGCAGTGTTGGCTACCTTACCATGTTTACTTCATGTCTAACCTAACCTAATAATGTTGCAGGTTGTGGGTATGTTAGTGGTGGTGGTGGCAGTGTTGGCTACCTTACCATGTTTACTTCATGTCTAACCTAACCTAATAATGTTGCAGGTTGTGGGTATGTTAGTGGTGGTGGTGGCAGTGTTTGCGTTCTGTTGGCTACCGTACCACGTCTACTTCCTCCTGGTCCACCATCTACCAGGCCTCAGTTCCCGGCCGTTTGTCCAACACATGTACCTGGCCTTCTATTGGCTGGCCATGTCCAACGCCCTCGTCAACCCTCTGCTATACTACCTCTTAAATGCCAGGTCAGTGCTTCCAGGACATTTAAAGGGACAGTGGCTAGTTTGTTGGTCTATTAATGTATATACAGTATTCATTTATTTTTAGTTTCCTCGCTAGACCTCTATCAAGCTGTAAAACAAATACCCCCTAGACCTCCCTTCAAAATAGATTGTAAATTTTTCGGTAGAAAAATGTCCCGGCCGAAGGCCACTTCCTCTTAAAATTAAAGATTCTCAGTGACTCGTGTCATGCTCTCAGCAACTCGTGTTGTACTAGTGGTAGCCCGTAGTGACTCGTGTCGTACTCATGGTGACTCGTACCTACTTGTGATCCGAAAATGACAGTTAAAATTCAAATTTTCCACCACTCACAGTTCACTCGTGGGATCGTTGTGACTCGTAGTGGACCACGAGTCACCACGAGTGCACTCGTCGTTACTCGTACTGAATCGTGGAATTTTGCTCACTCAGGCTAATTTTTGCCCGAGTCACCATAACTCGGGCTCACACTCCTGAATGTGTGAACCATGATTTACTGATTGGCCATGTCCAACGCCCTCACCAAACCTGTTCTACTACCTTATAATTATAGGCTATGCCGGGCAGTCGTGGTCACGCCATTTAATGCGTCTTATTGCCATTTAAGGGGAGATGGGTTGTTTTTCTGGCACTCCTTCTCCCTCATGTTTAGCCTCATTAGTTTTCAAATTTTAAGACGTTAGGCCCATTAGTTTGGCGATTTTAAGACCTTTCATCCCATTTCGTTGTCAATTTTAAGACTTATCGTGCCATTTAGGTGTCGATTTTTTCCTGGCGAGCGATAGCGAGCCTGTAATTATAAGAGGAACCGGCCTTCGACCAGGACACTTTTTCTACCGATTTGTTTTACATTATCTTGAGGGGGGCTCTAGGGGATGTTTTTCTATGTGTGAGGGATGCCTAGCGAGGAAACTAAAAAATAAAAATTAATAAATGAATTAATAGGCCAAAACAACAGCCACTGTCCCCTTAAAAGATCTTGGTTGCTATTTAGAGGGCTTGTTTCTTTAGTCGTTTAATGGAGGTTATATTTGATAGGTATATATATATAGCCATTTAAACGTTTATATTGCTATCTATAAGGTGTATATTGTGTCATTAAAAGGTCTATAAGTATAATGCCATTTAAATTATTATTCATGCCCCAGTGAAAAATGTCCACTAAATTATCAAATCAAATAAACAAGATGGAAGACGAATATAAAATGAAGAATGCATCAATACACATGAAAAGAGAATAAATATAAAATTAATGTTAAGGGGAGGTGTTTAGTTTCCTTCCTAAACTTCCATCAAGCTTAAAATTACACTCCCTAGACCCCCTTTCAAGATAAATTTGTAAATTTTTCGGTAGAAAACTTTCCCGGCTGAAAGCCGGTTCCTCTTAAATTACAGGCTCGCTATCGCTCGCCAGGATAACATCGACACCTAAATGGCACGAAAGGTCTAAACATTGACAGAAATGGGTCGAAGGTTCTTAAAATCGTCAAAATAATGGGGCGAAAGTCTTAAAATTAGAAAAGCAATGGGGCTAAACATGAGGGAGAAAGGAGCCAAGAAAAAAATCACTCAAGTGGAAACCTCCCCTTAAGCACGAGTAAAATCAGGACAAATTCCTTTTTCTCTTAGAACATCATAAATAGGAGATGGGTCGTTTTTCAGGCCCCCTTCTTCTTCATGTTTAACCCCATTAGTTTTCAGATTTTAAGATGTTTGCCCCATTAGCTTGTAGATTTGAATAACTTTCGCCCCAGAACTTTCGACGGAGGAGGGAGGGGGGGGGGGGGGGGGGGACGACGGCAGCCCCCACATAAGATAGATAGATACTAGGTTAGGTTAAGTTGTCATGTTAGGTTAATGAAATATGTGTGACTTAACATTGTTCACCCCCACCCTAAACCCCGCATTCCGAAACTCTCCCCAAGATTGTTAGGATAGTAAATGTAAACCAACTCCAAATCGCACAACTCAAATAACTTGTACAAAGCCTTCATAAATAAATAACTTGTACAAAGCCTTCATAAATAAATATAAACATTGCTAAATAAAGGAGCTCTAGTTTGTAACATTTTACCATAATATTACCACAATAATGAAATACAAGACAATTATACAGAGCAAAAGTTATACAAGATGACAATAATATAATATGAAACGATTATACAAACTCATCATACTAAGGGCAAATAATATCACCAAAATGGATTATGAAACCATTCTACCATCTTCCCAGACTAAAGCTAAAGAATATCCCAAATAATAGAACAAGAAACAATTCTCCAAACTTCTCCAGCTAAAGCAAACTATAACAATAATGGAACATGAAACAACAATTCTCCAAACCTCTCAAGCTAAAGCAAGATATCACAATAATGGAATATGAAACAACAATTTTCCAAACCTCTCAAGCTAAACCAAAATATAACAATAATGGAACATGAAACAACAATTCTCCAAACCTCTCAAGCTAAAGCAAGATATCACAATAATGGAATATGAAACAACTCTACCAAATGATACAACTAATGGTAAATCCTATGACAATAACAGAATACGACACTATTCTACAGTTAATATAACTAAAGGGGCACTCGGCACAGCGCAGACTTCTGCCTCCGCTGGCTTGGTCACAAAATAAACTTTAAGGGCCTGACCTGTTTTTTTTTCTCTCTGTGGGTTGTATCCATTAGGCCCCATTCAGCCAACTGTTTTAAGACGTTTATCCCCATCCAGGTGTCGAATTATACCTGGCAAGCGATAGCGAGCCACCATATTTTGGATTATGAGTTAGACAGTTGGCTAAATTTGTAAATTTTTCGATAGAATAATGTCTCCGGCTAAGCTGCATTTCTCCATCAAATGCTGGCTCGCTATTGCTCGCCAGGAAATGTGTTACACCTGGATGGGGATAAACGTTTTAAAACAGTAGGCTGAATGGGGCCAAATGGATACAATCAAGACAGAGAAAAAAGCAGGTCGCCCCCCTTAAATGCACAACAATAACACCACTGTGATATATGATTCGGATCGCCTCATAAATCTAATCACTTCTTTGGTGCATACCCTATCTGCCCACCATATTTCGTAAAAATCGGTTTATAAAATTGTGTTAGATATCTTGTTACGGACAGACAAACTAATGGCGGCGAAAATTGAACAATGTTGCAGAGTATGCACAAATTCAACAAGCATGAAACTACAATTTTCTCACTTTTGCTCTAGGCGACCAGGACGTTGGGTGAAGTTTATTATATATATATATATATATTATTTATATATTATATTTATTATACAGTACTTTTTTTTTTGGGTGGGGGGGGGGGATGCCCTTCAACCTTAATTCCAAATGTGAAACTCGAGAGTTAACTTGTAATAGCTCTATAACCTTTACTATTAACTCTTTCAGCATGATAATAAAAATAACAATGATGTTCAGGTTACTTATATAGCGCCATTTCTCTCTACCCCTTGCTCCGAGATTCAATAGCGCATGATGACGTACAGTCGCGCTAATAAGTCATGTCCCAGCTATCATTACGTTTGGCTCGCTCTGTGCTGTATTAATGTCTGTCAGATGTTCAATAGGGTGATTAAGTGTAGGAACATGTTTATATATTTCACTCGATATGAAGAAATGAAGCTTATATATTGCTGATACCAATTATTGATCAAAACATAATTGGTGCCGGGACATAACTTATTAGCGCGACTGTACAGTCTACGACAGAAATACTGTCTTGGCCTGAGGCAATGTGTTAGTTCACTCACCTTTTAATAGATGGCACTTTAATCGCTTCTAATAAAACGGGGCGGGGTTAATATAGAGGTTCGAAGGAGGAGGAATCAAACGTGTATTTGAAACGTGTGTGTGTGTGTGTTCGAGAACGGCACGCAGAATAAGTTTATTTTAACATAACACACAGGCTATATAAAATTAGCCCATGCTGGATCACAAATAAGTAACACACATTAGGTGTTGCGTTATTTATGGAATTTAATACACAGACAATCAAGTTTCTATCCTTCGCACTTTCCATTCCCCCCTCCTCCCCCTCTCCCTTTCATCCCAACTCTCCTTCTTCACCCGCTTCCTCTCTCTCTCTCTCTCTCTCTCTCTCTCTCTCTCTCTCTCTCTCTCTCTCTCTCTCTCTCTCATAAAAGATACCTTCTAAAATACGCAGAATAATACTATGCGATTGTTTTGAATTTACATATACATAATCTATTTTGTATTAATTTCACCACACCACCAAACGCCTCCAATGAAATTAATGAAAGCATGTATGTAATCCACCGGGATTCGAACCTGGGTTATCACACACAGATTTTTAGACACCTTAACCATTACACCACCAAGACGGTTAAAGGTTTATGCACACGCCTACGACTTATGAAATAAATAATAAATGTTAGGGATGACAAAAGTAACACATATATATTGATTAGCAATAGGATAACTAGCGAGGCAGCGAACAACACCTGTTACTCGCTGCCTCGCTAGATATCCTATTCCTAATTAAGCTACGATTCCCGAAGAACACGTCTATATTTGTTTATATATATATTAAGTGTAACAATAACACTTAGGATTTAAGTTATTTGTGTTGGCTTAAGGAATAAGTTGGATAATACATATACTTGTGACCTTCACAATTTGTAATGTTTGAGGAGACGGCGCTTCAACCTCTCTCCTCTGTCCATCACATTCAAGCACCAACCCACCCACACCAACACTAACACAGGATACAAAACAGACACACACACACTCAATAACATAAAACGCACATCACACACATGATCACATACATCGTAATGGGCACAAATCACTCACACATCATAACATAAAACGCACACACACACACACACACACACACACACCCACATACACACACACACACACACACACACACACACACAAGCACACACACACACTGGTCCAGGCAAACTAGAAAAGGTATTAGCATTATTGAGGAGATGCTGCTGTCTTCAGTGCGTGTCATAGCCATCCTGAGCCTTACGACGTATACAGACTAATAACACACATAACAAAGCCACTATAACAACTTCGTCTCTCTCCAACACCCCTTCTCCCCTCTCTACACTCTTCAGAAATAGGAAAAGTAGAAAGTAGCTACGAGGTGCCGTTGTGAAGGCTTATTCTTCAATACCTTCACCTGACCTGACCCCATCCGGGGTTTAGCTGGTCCACAAGGGTGTGTGACATGAACCCAATAGAGAATTTGTGGGCCATCATGTCATGGAGTGGAATGTGGTTCAGGTTAGGATTGGAAAGGGCGGGAGGAGTGGATCGGGGGCCGGGGGGGGGGGGGGAGGGGGGGGAATCCGTCGCCGCCCTAATATAAGTTGGAAAATGTTTAAATCAGCTCCAACGAGAATACAGGAGGTAGTTGATGCAGCTTGTGGGTGGAGATCATATTGATTTCATAAATATAAATTGTAAATGTTTACTTTTAAGATCCCTTTATATGTATTATATAATGTGTATGTGTTTCCAATGTTCACCGTAACATAATGATGGTGAAATAATACATATTAAATTAAATTCAAGGTAACATGCACAGAGCTATAGTATACTTTTAATTATGTTTGGACGATAATTTAAACAATACGAAGTAAAAATATAAAAGCCTAAACAATTTACAGTATATCAACTTTAAAACAACATAACAAGATTACTGGGATTATCGTTAATTGTTCAATTTGATGACTTACTTTATAGTAAATCATTACATGGGTAACGCCGAACTGTTTACTGATAATGGGAAGCCACAGTAATTAAGCTAGTAATTAAGAATCCACTGAGAAAAGTATAATGCAATAATCATAGCATGTCATATTACATGTTAAGGTAATATGTAATATGACTTGTTAAGGTAGGCGGATGCCCAACCCCGAAAGGGGTTGAAATAGGGGAGCTATCCCCCCGCCAAAGGCGGCTTTCTAGGGCTTTTCCTAGCTGATGCCGAGAGGATTGGGTTCTAGTCATGTGGTGATGGGCTGGTCTATCAGAGTGAGAACTGAGCGATCTCTGCCATACCCATAGCTTACTCTGACTGTTCCTTTTACTTATATATTTTCTAGATCTCAAGTGACGGCGCCTCTTCCATGAATTGACCTCCCAATCTACCAAGATTGGAAGCCAAAACGTCACAATTTTCCTTTGCCCCTCAATTTTCTCTTCATAATTGCTGAGGGGCACAGGGCCCTGGGTGGGTCTTTGGTTTCCCGGGCGTTTCCGCACCCTCCTTAGCTCCCCGCCATGGAGTGGCTTCGGTCACCCAGGCTTTATTGTGGTCGGCAGGGAGGGTTCTGTGGGGGTGCTCGGTTATGGCCTTGGCCTTCAACGGGGCCTTGGGGCTGTTCGGCCAGGCAGCTTGGGGAACAACAACAACAACAACAACATGTTAAGGTAGATTATGAATTGGTCAACCACAGTGCTGTGAATAGTGGTATGGAAGATTTTTTTGTTTACTCTAATATGAAAATTTGTTTTTATTACAAAAAAAAACACGTTTCGGCTCATCTAAAGTGTTTTCTCTAACTGGGCCGATATTATCTTGTCTTTATGATATATATTAATTTGGTCAAAGCTAGATTACAATGTGATCCAACTTGTCTTGATGCGTGGATTGTAACATCCCGTTTCAATTACTTATATATTTATACGATTGTTTACACTAACCAGGACGCCAAGGTTGGCAACTGTGAGTGTTTTGCAACGGAGCATACTGTATATATTTATTTTCTATAACACATTGTATAAGGTAAATAATAGAATACGAGTTAATAATTGAGAATCAGTAGAGGTAAAAAGAACAGTATTATTAAAACACCAAAGATTTTTTTATGGACAGCTTTGAACACGACGATGAGGTAAATTATATATTCGGTTAGGAGAGAGAAGGGGGAGAGAAAATGAGAGATGGGTGGAGATAGGGGAAGGCAGCAGAGAGAAGGGGAGGAGGGGGGAATGGGAAGTTCGAAGGATAGAAACTTGATTGTCTGTATATTAAATTTCATAAATAACGCAACACCTGATGTGTGTTACTTATTTGTGATCCGGCATGGGCTATTCTAATAATATAGCCTGTGTGTTATGTTAAAATAAAGTTATTCTGAGTGCTGTTCTAGAACACACACACACACACACACGTTTGAGTCCTCCTCCTTCCAACCTCTATACTAACCCCGCCCCCTTTTATTAGAAGCGATTAAAGGGCCATCTATTAAAAGATAAGTGAACTAACACATTGCCTCAGGCCATGACAACAAGTTCTGTCGTAGACTGTACAATCGCGCTAATAAGTGATGTCTCGGCACCAAGTATGTTTTGATCAATAATGGGTACCAGCAATATCTATGCTTCATTTCTTCATATCGAGTGAAATATACAAACATGTTCCTACACTTACACACCCTATTCAACATCTGACAGACATTAATACAGCTCAGAGCAAGCCAAACGTAATGACAGTTGGGACATAACTTATTAGTGCGACCGACCGTACTTCTCATTATATTCTGGCTACCATTGGACGATTTTCTTCCGTTTATAATCGACCTCTACGACTCAAATGTGATAATACGATATTAATACACCCTCTGAATAGCATAGGTCCTTCTTAACCCATTGGCTGCGGCTATGTTTGGGCTATTTAGGGCATATTCAGGCACTCCTGGATGATAAATCAAGCATCTGCATTAAGTGAAGTGTATTCTGCCGAAAACTAGGCGAAAATTGTTTCAAAATGAGACCAGAACGGGTCCCGTACGTGGTCTGGTTCACCCGCAGTAGTGCCAGTGAAACACAGGAAACCCGCTATTTGGTAACACTCGCTCGCTTGGCTACACTGTTGGGAAACACAGAGAGAGACCCGCGCGAGACACAGTCAACCTCAGTGAGCCGCTCGCTGCTCTGAGGGTCGGAGGTGGGCCCCTCACGCTCCCGCCCACTGACACTCGATTTTTACTTTTTTTACAGGCTTTTAAAGCCTGGAAATTGCTGTAACTTGCCAGGACGTTCCAGAATGTCACCCGCAACGAAAGGGTTAAACTGCATAACATCGTATAATTATAACCAGATTCAAAGGTAAAAAAGTGTCATCGTGCTGAAGGGGTTAAGGGACCCCACCTCGCTTTTTTTCTCTTTCTCTCCCTCTCTCTTTGGCTTGCATCCATTCGGCCACATTCAGCCTACTGTTTTAAGACGTTTACCCCCATCCAGGTGTCAATATTTTCCTGGCGAGCGGTAGCGAGCCATCATATATATATTTTTGTTTTGACAGCAAGCTAACTTTGTACATTTTTCGATAGAAAAATTTCTCCGGCGAAGCCGGATTTCTCCATACAATGCTGGCTCGCTATCGCTAGCCAGTAAGAAATCGACACCTACTGTAGATGGGGATAAACGTTTTAAAACAGTTGGCTGAATGGTGACGAATGGATAAAAGCCAAAGAGAGAGAGGGAGAGAAAGATAAAAAAAGCGAGGTGGGCTCCCTTAAACACAAAACATATAATTATTCAGTCTATAAAACACACGTTACTATTAACACATTTACACACTAGCACAATCATTTAAGGGGAGATCATTTATTTTTCTGCCCCCCCCCCCCCCCCTCATGTTTAGCCCAATTAGTTTCCAGATGTCTAGACGTTTGGCCCATTAGTTTGGCGATATTAAGACTTTTCGCCCCATTTTTTTTTTTTTTTTTTTTTTTTTCCAATATTAAGACCTTTCGTGTAATTTTGGTGGCACCTGCTTTCGGCCGGGACATTTTTCTGCAGAACAAATGTACAAATTAACTAGAAGGGGGATATTGGGGATTTTTTTTGTTTAGCTTGATGGAGGTCTAGGGAGGAAACTAAAAACATAATAAATAAATACCTGGGATATAAATAGACCAATGAAGTTGAGGGAGGATGGTTCATTTTTTTTTTTTTTTTTTTCCATTTATGTATTATTTCCTAGTTTCCTCCCTAGACCTCCATCAAACTTATCCCTCCCGCTATCCTGTGGACTCGGGGGTTGCCGTTTAGCATTCTGAAATAGATTTATCTCAATTATTTCATAATTACCTCTCCAAAATTAGTGTTCTGCCCACAACTCACTCAAAGACAACTGCAAAGGTTGATGTAAACAGGCCTAAACTAAACGTTTAGAAACACCCCTGATGGTCACAAAAGATTTTAAGTATCCCAGAAAGGGCGCAAATCGCGTCTTGTGCATGAAAGGGTAAAAATATCAATCCCAGGATCCCCCTTCAAGATATATTTGTAAATTTTTCGGTAGAACCATGTTCCGACCTAAGGCCGGTTTCTACTATATTACAAGCTCGCTTTCGCTCGCCAGGAAAACAAATCAACACCTAAATATCACGAAAGATCTTAATATTGTCAAAGAAATGGGGCGAAAATGCTTAAAATCGCCAAAATAATAGGGCAAAAGTCTTAAAATCTCATGGCTAATGGGGCTAAGCATGAGGGAGAAAGGAGTCCAGCAAAAAACAAAAAAACTCCCCTTAAGCCAACATAAGTCAGGAAGAAAAAGCCAAACTGGAGCCTCATTTCGAGAACCCCAGTCCCTTGCGGAACTAAGAATGACAGTGACCAATTGTACGTACATCACTAATACTGCTAGATTAGGCTACTATTAATCAATTTTATTCAGTTTAGGAGGGATCTCTAGCAATTATAAGGCTTCGAATTATCTCAACCAATCCTTTTAACTACCACAGATTCTTCCTAAGCTGCATAAAATCGTCTAAAGATAGCTAGCATAAACTACAAAAGGCGTCGCTGGTACAGAAGGGGTTAAGCGTGGATATTGCTAGAGGGCTGCTGGATATAAGAAGCATCACTATCATAAGTACCGTTATATAGTAAAGGGATTTGTTTTGTTATTTGCGTTTTCAGTTTTATTTGTCTATACTTTATTTAGTTTGCTCCCTAGACCTTCTAAGTTTAAATAAATATTCCCAAGACCAGACCCCCCTCCAAGATAAACTTGTAAATTTTTTGGTATAAAATTATCCAGGCCGAAGGCCTATTCTGGCCGCTGTCGGTCGCTCTCGCTCGCCATGAAAAAATCAACACCTAAATGGCACGAAAGGACTTGATATTGACAAATAAATAGAGCGAAAAGTCTTAAAATCGCCAGACTAATGGGCCGAACATCTTAAAATGTCATAACTAATGTGGCTAGACATGAGGGAGAAGGGGGTCCATAAAAAACAAATGGCTCCCCTTAGAGTCAACCAAACTAAAAT
Organism: Paralithodes platypus; assembly: GCA_032716605.1. Taxonomy (NCBI): domain Eukaryota; kingdom Metazoa; phylum Arthropoda; class Malacostraca; order Decapoda; family Lithodidae; genus Paralithodes; species Paralithodes platypus. The sequence continues at coordinate 52,744,799 of CM064493.1, read as the reverse complement.
TATCAGTAGGCTACACCCGTGGACAAATGTGATGTATGTGAATTTATACAACCCTCTGTTCCCGGAAGGGCTCTTGAATGCCCATAAAAAAAGCATACACGAGCTGCCCGGAAGGGCTCTTAAACACCCATGAGGTCAAAGCCTGTGAGCTTGGTGTGCGAGGCGTCGGTCCGACGCATGTAAACAACAGCCGGCTGGACCGACGCCCCGCATCTCCGGCCACAAGAAGGAGAGCGTCACTTGTTCGTGTGTGCCTGTATGTTGTTGTTAAGTATCGAAAAGTAGTGTAAAGTGGCTGTTTTTGCCATAAAGTTATCTCCAATGAAATCATCATCACAACTCAACCAGTTGTTGTTGTTTTTGTTGTTCCCCAAGCTGCCTGGCCGAACAGCCCCAAGGCCCCGAGTAAGGCCAAGGCCATAAACGAGCGCCCCCACAGAACCCTCCCTGCCGACCACAAAAAGCCTGGGTGAACGAAGCCACTCCATGGCGGGGAGCTGAGAGGGTGCGTAAACGCCCGGGAAACCAAAGCCCCACCCAGGGCCCTGTGCCCCTCAGCAATTATGAAGAGAAAGTTGAGTGGCAAAGGAAAAATGTGACGCTTTAGCTTCCAATCTTGGTAGATTGGGAGGTCAATCCACGGAAGAGACGCCGTCACTTGAGATCTAGAAAATATATAAGTAAAAGGAACAGTCAGAGTAAGCTATGGGTATGGCAGAGATCGCTCAGGTCTCACTCTGATAGACCAGCCCATCGCCACTCAACCAGTTGACTTAGAGAGCTCTACTTAACGCCATTCTACAGGTAAATAACACAGCTACGCTTGGGGATGCGTGGGAATGCGGGAAGTAGTCAGAATAACAAATATACGGTAGCCTAGCCTAGACGTTTTTCGGCCAAAACACCCGGGTTTCGGGGAATATTTATGTAATGCGTAGCCGGGGCTGGAGGGTTAAGAGCTGAGCCCGCTAAGCCAAGGCTTTCCAGCAGGCACCTAGTGAAACAATGGTGCTGTCAGACTAGTATTTATTAAAATCAGTTAAGGACAAATATAAATGTGTAGAAACGTACAAGGTAATACGTGATAAGAAGGACTGTAAAGAAATGTAATTATATTTAAACCAGAATGTTACACACACATACATATCTAAATTAAGTGTTGCTAGGATTTTTATCTTCCCTTATGATTGGAGGGAGAGAATTCCATAGTGAATAAATAGTTGGTTTTGGGTGGAATGCACAAGGGGAGTCCGTAAAATATTATTGTTTCTAAGATTGTACCGCTGTAGAACATTGGAGTGAAATTGAATAGGACAGGATATAAGATTATTAACCCCTGTCTATCGGGGCCCGACTTAAGTCTGTATCGAAAAATCTGGACTATGTGGCGGGGCCCGACTTAAGTCTGTGTGCAATTTTGGCGCAATATTGGCTCTGAGAGAGAGACGAGCGATGGAGGAGCGTAGATTGCCTCATGACCGCTCGCCACGGCTGCCGTGGGCCTACTGACATCTACTCCACACACATCCATCCTCCCTCCCTCGCTGTCGAAGAGTTCTGCGACAGATTCCCAAATCAACGAAAAAGATTTTGCATCCCAGGAGCTGGACTGGACGACATTGTGGAAACCTTCGAAGATACCACAAAGGATGCAAATGAAAATACCCTTTTTGTCATCCATGCTGGTTCAAATGACGTCATGCGCACCAGATCCGAAGAGTTGATGGAGAAATATCGCAAGATGATCCAGCACTACAAAAAACAAGTCAAGGAATATCATCATCTCAGGCATTCTCCCCAAGATCGACGCACCTGATAAATTCTACGACAAGGCCTTCAGCACAAATAGCCGACTAAAATATTTGTGTCTGAGGGAAGAAGTTGAATTCATCAACCTCTGGGACAACTTCTACAACCAGCCTACTCTGTTCTGCAAGGATGGCACTCATCTAAACCCTGTGGGTTCAGCACGCATGGGTCGTCTCCTACACGAAGCAGTCCGCAGCCATGGATCAAAAAACGCCATCAGAGGAGAAGCAGCAGTGACATAAATCATCCAACGCCAAGAAAAAAACAGAGGCAACCGAGGACCACCAGCGATAAGGACCGAAGACAGCGAGGACCGAGGACAGCCATGAACATAAATGTAGATCCGACAAGAACCAAAAATATTATTAAAGAGCGTTCCGTGAGTTCTAAAATAACAAATTTAAAGGTTTTCTATGCAAACGCTCGTAGCATACGCAATAAATTTTTAGATTTAGAGGAGCTAGTGTTTACAGAAAATTATGATGTGATTGGCATAACAGAATCTTGGCTCAATACAGAAGATAGAGACTTTTTAGCAGAGTATTCACTTCCCGGTTATGTAATGTTTGAGAAAAGCCGAATAAATCGAAATGAAGGTGGCGTTTTACTTTATATCAAAGAAAGTCTTAACCCTACCCTCTTGTCAAAACCTCAAATTGTGAACATCGACACATCTTTTGTGCTAATAAAGAATAATAAAGGTCCAAAATAATACTTGCATTAATATACAGACCTCCAGCTCAATCAGTGCAAACTGACCGAGAAATTTACGAACAAATTGCAGATGTAAGTAACTCACAAGATACCGTAATTTTTGGCGACTTTAATTTACCTGTGACCAAGTGGGGCGATACTCTGACTTCACTCTCCGGACATGACTTGTATACGAACTTGCAAGAGAGTTCGCTTTATCAATTTGTTCGAACGCCAACCCGTGGTAATAATGTTCTTAACATTGTACTTGCAACAAAAGAAGAATTAATAGAGAATTTGAATGTTGGTGATGAATTCAGTAACAGCGACCATCGTACGATAACTTTCACTTTAAAGTTTACTAGTAACGAACCAAATAGTAGCATCGAAAAAGTCCCTAATTTCAAGAAAGCAAACTTCCATAAACTTAGAGCGATGTTTAAAGAAACTGACTGGAGCTTTTTAATTAACAATAACGACATAAATACATCTTGGAAGTTATTCGAAACCATTTACCTAAAAGCCGTGGAAGACTGCATACCATCGAAAATACGGCGTCCAGGCCATAATAATAAGCCCAAATGGTGGAATAAAGATATTTCAAACTGCCTGCTTGCTAAAAAAATTGCTAACGATAGATTAAAATCCTCACAAAATGACGAAGAACGGTGAAATTTGTAGAGCTACGACGCAAAGCCAAAAAGTTAATTAAGCAAAGTAAAAAGACCTTAGAGTTACATATTGCGAATCAAAGTAAAACAAACCCGAAAGAATTCTATAGTTATATCAGAAAGAAAAAAGTAGTTACTTCAACTGTTGGACTGTTAGTCGATGAAAATGGAGAATACACCAAAGAAGAAGTACAAATGAGTAATGCCCTCAATACCTTCTTTGCATCAGTTTTTACAACAGAAGACCTCAGTGATATCCCTACACCATCGCCGATTCAGATTGATAATTCAGATGTTCTAAGCAATATCACCGTTACAGAGAGAGAAGTATTGAATTGTTTAGATAAACTCAAGGTAAATAAAACGCCTGGACCTGATACAATCTCGCCTAGAGTTCTGAAGGAAGCTAAGGATGAGCTCTCCAAACCACTGACATTACTATTCAATAAATCCTTGCAGTCTGGAACTATGCCTGATCAGTGGAAGCTAGCCAACGTAACACCGATATTCAAAAAAGGCAGCAAATCCCTACCCAGTAATTATCGTCCAATTAGCTTAAAGTCAGTTGTATGTAAAATGCTAGAAACGGTCATACGAGACAGACTCGTAAATCACTTAGAGGAAAATAACATACTTAAAGATACTCAACACGGCTTTCGTAAAAAACGTTCCTGTTTAACAAACCTCTTAGACTTCTTCCACGATATCCTCAACCTCTACGATGAGAGTAAAGCTGTAAATATTATATACCTTCGTCTTCAAAAGGCCTTTAACAAAGTTCCCCACAAACGTTTACTGCTAAAACTAAAAGCGCATGGAATACAAGACGGTGTGTTGAAATGGATAGAAAATTGGCTCAGCGACAGAAAGCAAAGAGTAGTCATAAACGGTAAGGCATCTAAATGGACCAATGTAAGTAGCGGGGTACCCCAGGGATCGGTACTAGGACCAATTCTCTTTCTAATTTACATCAACGACATAGATGAGGGCCTCACCTGTACAATCTCAAAATTTGCTGACGATACAAAAATTGCAAATAGCGTACTCTCAAAAGAACAAGTTGACGATATGCAACACAATCTAGATAAATTGTCATGTTGGGCCCAAATTTGGCAAATTAGTTTCAATGCGGATAAATGTAAAGTACTACATATCGGATACCTAAATGAGAAAGCAAACTATTCGATGAATGGCACTCAGCTTAAGAATGTAAACAGAGAAACCGATCTGGGAGTAACAATATCGAGTAACCTAAAACCGAGTCAACAATGTTCAGAAGTTGTTAAGAAGGCAAACAAAATAATTGGCTTTATAGGCAGGGCATTTGAGCATAAATCCAAAGAAGTTATCCTAACCCTTTACAATTCCTTAGTCCGCCCTCTTCTGGAATACTGCGTTCAATCCTGATGCCCTTATTACCAAAAAGATATAAACAAGCTAGAACGAGTTCAACGTAGAGTTACCAAACTGATACCTAGCCTAAAGAACAAACCATACGAAGAGCGTCTTAGAGAATTAAATCTATTTCCTTTAACCCAGCGCAGATTAAGAGGTGACTTAATTCAAGTGTTCAAAATCATCAAAGGCATCGACAATATGAACTGTAGTAAGTACTTCACTATCGACCAATCTAATTACACGCGGGGAAAACGGTATGCAAAATTATTGGTAAATCTTTTAACTCACACGAATCTAAGAATTTCTTCTTCAATCGAGTTGTCAACTTGTGGAATGGGCTTCCCCGAAACATTATAGACTGCATCACCGTTGATTCATTTAAACTTCGCCTAGACAAATATCTCGCTTCAAACCCTCGACTGACTGCGTTTGTAAATGAATAACTTTATTTTATCCCCCCCTCAGTTACTAACCCATCTGTCCCTACTAACTTCCTAATCCTGCCACGGACATTAGTTCCAGGGCAGTAATTCCCTTTCCAATGTTCCCTTACCCACTCTAAACCACTCTTTGGACACTTGATCCTCAGTGTTTTGGAGGACAAGCAACCTAGAAGGGTCACTAGATCTGTTGTTGCTTGATTTCCTTTGTACTCCTTTGTACTCCTTTGTACACACGTAATTATGTAACGAAATGATCGTATTTTAGCGATTTTGCCCTTCGGTTGCACGATCGTTGCAAGACAACCAGTGATCGTAGAAGGATGGTTCAGGTGTCACTGGAAAGCTCAATTAATGCTCTTTCAGGGATACATAATTGTATTACGCTCTGGCTCTTGTTTATGCATGAAAAAGAGCACGGAAAGAAGGCCATTTAGGGTTAAAAAAAACGCTGGGCACGTAGTGGAAAAAACTGACGGGGCCCGCTCGTAATGTGTTAAGAGACTTAAAAGGGGAGATTTCCACTTGAGGGACTTTTTGCTTGACCTTTTTCTCCCTCACGTCTAGCCCTATTGCTTTTGAGATTTTAAGACGTTTGCCCCATTAGGTTGGCGATTTTAAGAATTTCTGACTCATTCTGTCAATTTTAAGACCTTTCGTGCCATTTAGGTGTCGATTTTATCCTGGCGAGTGATAGCGAGCCTGTAATTTAAGAGTAATCGGCCTTCGGCCGGGATTTTCTTTACCGAAAAATGTACACATTTATCTTGAAAGGGGGTCAAAGGGGTGACATTTTAAGATTGCTGGAAGAGTAGGAAACAAACTGAAAACCTTCTCTTAAAATCAAGAACGGCAGTAGAATTGTTAATAACAACAAGATCATCAAGAATAACTGTGCACAGAGTGGGTCACTGTCTCGCACTACCGGTATACGTTATAGTCCTTACAATTTTCTAGTGTATTATGGAGACGGAGAGTGGATGGAGATTAGATTTATAAGCAGGAGACCAGAGACTATTACAGTATAAAAGGTGAGATAGACTGGTTGGAGATTAGATTTATAAGCTGGAGACCAGAGACTATTACAGTATAAAAGGTGAGATAGACCGGTTGGAGATTAGATTTATAAGCTGGAGACCAGAGACTATTACAGTATAAAAGGTGAGATAGACCGGTTGGAGATTAGATTTATAAGCTGGAGACCAGAGACTATTACAGTATAAAAGGTGAGATAGACCGGTTGGAGATTAGATTTATAAGCTGGAGACCAGAGACTATTACAGTATAAAAGGTGAGATAGACTGGTTGGAGATTAGATTTATAAGCTGGAGACCAGAGACTATTACAGTATAAAGGGTGAGATAGACCGGTTGGAGATTAGATTTATAAGCTGGAGACCAGAGACTATTACAGTATAAAAGGTGAGATAGACCGGTTGGAGATTAGATTTATAAGCTGGAGACCAGAGACTATTACAGTATAAAAGGTGAGATAGACCGGTTGGAGATTAGATTTATAAGCTGGAGACCAGAGACTATTACAGTATAAAAGGTGAGATAGACCGGTTGGAGATTAGATTTATAAGCTGGAGACCAGAGACTATTACAGTATAAAAGGTGAGATAGACCGGTTGGAGATTAGATTTATAAGCTGGAGACCAGAGACTATTACAGTATAAAAGGTGAGATAGACCGGTTGGAGATTAGATTTATAAGCTGGAGACCAGAGACTATTACAGAATAAAAGGTGAGATAGACCGGTTGGAGATTAGATTTATAAGCTGGAGACCAGAGACTATTACAGTATAAAAGGTGAGATAGACCGGTTGGAGATTAGATTTATAAGCTGGAGACCAGAGACTATTACAGTATAAAAGGTGAGATAGACCGGTTGGAGATTAGATTTATAAGCTGGAGACCAGAGACTATTACAGTATAAAAAGGTGAGATAGACCGAGGGAAATCCTAATCATTCTTAAGGCAAATTGGGGCAGTTTATCACGAATTATGTAGATGATTCCCGATAAGCCAGATAAATACAGCTTAAAGGGAGATTTCCACTTGAGGGAGTTTTTTTCTTGACTTCTTTCTCCCTCATGTTTAGCCCCATTGCTTTTTTAATTTTAAGACGTTCGCCCCATTATTTTGATGATTTTAAGAACTTTCAACCCATTTCTGTCAATTTTAAGACCTTTCGTGCAATTTAGGTGTCGATTTTATCCTGGCGAGCGATAGCGAGCCTGTAATTTAAGAGGAACCGGTTTCAGCCGGGACATTTTTCTACCGAAAAATTTACAAATTTATCTTAAAAGGGGCTCAAGGGGGTGTAATCTTAAGCTTGATGGATATCTAGAGACCAAACTAAAAACCTCCCCTTAAGAGCAGTTTAAGTGAGGTTTCCAATTAAGTTTGCTATCGATTACTACTCCAAGAAAACAGTGTTCAGTGTTATGCTCAATCAATCTACCTTTCATCTCCACGGGCAAGTATCGGGCTTCCACATTTCTTCTCGCCAGCACCATGTAATAATTTTTGTTGAGATTAACCCTTTCACACATTTATGGCGCAGAGGTTGCCAGATTAGCAATAAGAAATAGAGTTATCTCACTCTTATAATTACCTCTCCAAAATTAGTGTTCTGCCCACAGCTAACTCAAAGACAACTGCAGAGGTTGAAGTAACTAAACTAAAGGTTTCTAAATACCCCTGATGGTAACAAAGGCTTTAAAGTATCCCCAATAGGCTCAAAATCGCGTCATAAGTCGGAGAGGGTTAACAGTAAGTGTATTGGGTGTAAACCAATGAAATCATTTGTTTAGTTCATCATTCATGGTACGGACGAGACTTGGGTAAACTGATCCGGAAACATATACCGTGGCACTTCATTCAATGGGTTGCAAATGTCCACATCTATTCCCTGGCTGACCCTTCCCAAATGGTAGATATATTAGCTGGATTACTCTATATGTTTGTGATTTATAGAGGTTATTGTTCAAGACTGTTGGCCTACTTATTTGGAACAGGGTATATTTGACACTTTAGGACTTAAATTGTGGCCTTAAGGGGAGGTCTTTAGTTGGTTTCCTACTCCTCCAGCAATCTTAAAATGTCACCCCCTTGACCCCCTTTCAAGATAAATTTTTACATTTTTCAGTAGAAAAATGTCCCGGCCGAAGGCCGATTCAAATCGATTCAAATCGGCAAACTAGTGGGCCGAACATCTTAAAATCTCAAAACTAATTGGGTTAAACACGAGGGAGAAAGAGGTCCAGAAAAACAATTCATCTCCCCTAAAGTTTTCGAAGCAATCGCGAATATAATCGAATCTTCTCGTTAATTTTTGACCCAATATTTATTTGTCGGAAATTCATTAACACTGTTCGAGGGTTTATATTAGGCCACGAGTTAGGTCCTAAGGGGAGATGGGCGTATTTATTGGCTTATTCTTTTATTTTATTTGTTTTTATCTATATATTATTAGGGGTTCGTCCCCTACGGGGAACCCCTATTGTAATCATTCAACCTGGGATTTCATCCAAATTCTTCTTACGCGCTGGTTTCAACGCAATAACTCCAGAACCGCTTTTTGGATCGGGATCAAACTTTCACAAGAGGTGCGTTTTTGTATTGGGCAACTTTTGATATGCTAAACATCCGGCATGGTGGCCAAACAGGTCCGTGACAACCGATTTCCCGAAAAACTTGACGCCTAAATACCGTCTCTCCCACTCACAGGAAACGACGGGCTTTGGCATACGCACTAATGCTCCGCAAATTTTCAGTTGTTGGTTGTAACTCACCTAATTGTAGTCTACAGGATTTGAGCCTAAGCTCGTGTTGTCCTGTCTCTCTCTCTACATTTATCCAATTTTGCTTTAAAAGTTTGGATATTTCTTGCTCCCACCACCTCCCCATCCAACTTATTCCAACACTCAATGCTTCTATATGGGAAGCTGAACTTTCTTACATCAGACTTACATATAACTTTCCTCAACTTACAATCATGACCCCTGGTTCTTCCCTCGTCCCTCACCACAAAATCTCCCTTGTCGATCTTCTCAAAACCTTTCACACACTTAAACATCATGATCATGTCACCTCTCTCTCTCCTCTCCCTCAGCGTTGGCAGATTTAGCCTCTCCCATCTCTCCCATAAGGCAGGTCTCTAAGGCTAGCTATCATCTTAGTGCAACTCTCTGAACTCTTTCCAGTTTTTTATTATGTTTTTATAAGGTGTGGAGACCACACCACTGCTGCATACTCCAGTCTTGGTCGTATTATTGTCCCTATTATTTTTGCTAACATCTCTTCATCTAAATAATTCAGAGCTATTCTCATGTTAGTCAACACTGCATAGGTTTCACCAGTTATTTTATTTATATGCTGTTTCGAGGTGACAAGCTGTGTGCCACAACTACCCCTAGGTCCTTTTGCTTTCACAGCTGTTACTAAATTATTGATCATCTCCTTTTTTATAACCCCTAGAAGGTCTTTTTTTACTTTTTCCCCCCATCTCAAGAACCTGACACTTACTCGTGTTGAATTCCATTTTTCCAAGTTTGGCTCTCCACTCCATATAATGTATCTAGGTCTCTCTGTAATTCTTCTCAACTTCTCCTACTTGTAATATGCTTCCTTAATTTTGCATCATCAGCACCCTAGATAT
>CM064493.1:52634224-52735023 GCA_032716605.1 Paralithodes platypus | reverse complement strand
GTGTCCAAACAGTGGTTTAGAGTGGGTAAGGGAACATTGGAAAGGGAAATTACTGCCCTGGAACAATGTCCGTGGCAAGATTAGGAAGTTAGTTAGGGGACAGGATGGGTTGAGTAAGCTGAGGGGGTGATAAAATAAAGTTATTCATTTACAAAAACGCAGTCAGTAGCGGGTTTGATGCGAGATATTTGTCTAGGCGGAGTTTAAATGAAATCAACGGTGATGCAGTCTATAACGTTTCGGGGAGGCCCCATTCATTCACAAGTTGACAACTCGATTGACAGAAGAAATGTCTTAGATTCGTGCGAGTTAAAAAGATTTAACAATTAATTTTGCAACCGTTTCCCCGCGTGTATAATTAGATTGGTCGATAGTGAAGTCCTTACTACCAGTTCATATTTGTCCCGATGCCTTCTGATGATTTGTGAACACTTGAAATAAGGCGCCTCTTAATCTGCGCTGGGCTTAAAGGAAATAGATTTAATTCTCTAAGACGCTCTTCGTATGGTTACGTTATTTAGGCTAGGTATCATTTTGGTAAACTTCTACTAGCGAACTCGTTCTAGCTGGTTTCATAGCTTTTTGGTAATAAGCGGCACCAGGATTGAACGCAGGTATTCCAGAAAGAGGGCGGACTAAGGAATTGTAAAGGGTTAAGGATAAATTCTTGGTGATTTATGCTCAAATGACCTGCCTATAAAGACAATTATTTTGTTTGCACTTATTACACAACTTTCTGAAACATTGTTGACTCGTGTTTTAGGTGACTCGCTATTGTTACTCCCAGATGGGTTTCTCTGTTTACATTCTTAAGCGGAGGGCCATTCATCGGATAGTGTGCTTTCTCATTTAGGTATCCGATATGTAGTACTTTACATTTATCCGCATTGAAACTAATTTGCCAAATTTGGGTCCCAAACATGACAATTTATCTAGATTGTGTTGCATATCGTCAACTTGTTCTTCAACAGTAACGCTATTTGCAATTTTTGTATCGTCACGCAAATTTTGAGATTGTGACATGTTGAGACCCTCCATATATGTCGTTGATGTAAATTAGAAAGAGAATTGGTCCTAGTACCGATTCCCTGGGGTACCCCGCTACTTACATTGCGTCCATGTTTGATGCCTTACCGTTTATGGACTACTCTTTGCTTTCTGTCGCTGAGCCAATTTTCTATCCATTTCAAACACACCCGTCTTGTATTCCATGCGCTTTTAGTTCAAGCCAGTGTAAACGTTTGTGGGGAACTTTTGTCAAAGGCCTTTTGAAAATCAAGGTATACTAATATACTACAGCTTTACTCGCTTATCGTAGAGGGTTGAGGATGTCGTTAGAGGTTGCGGCTATCGTTGGAAGAACGCGAGAAGTCTTAAGAGGTTTGTTAAACTAGGAAAACGTTTTTACGAAAAGCCGTTTGTTTCGTGTTGAGTATCTTTAAGTATGTTATTTTCCTCTAAGTGATTTACGAAGTCTGTCTCGTATGACAGTTTCTTAGCAATTTTACATACAAACTGAGGGGTTAAGCTAATTTGGGACGATGAGTTACTGGATAGGGATTTGACTGCCTTTTTTGAATATCCGGTATGTTGTACGTTGGCTAGCTTGTCGGACCACTGCTCGGGCATAGTTCCAGACTCGCCCAAGGATTTATGTGAATAGTAATCTGACAGTGTTTTTAGAGAGCGTCATCCTTAGCGTCCCTTTAGAACGTCTAGGGCGAGGGATTGTCTTCAGGTCGAGGCGTTTTTATTTACCTTGAGTTTATCTAAACAAACTCGAAGTACTTCTCTCTCTCGTACACGGTGATATTGCTGTGTAAAACATCTGAGATTATCAATCTGAAATCGGCTGAATGTGGTGTAGGGATATCACTGAGGTCTTCTGTTGTACAAACTGATATTGCCAAGAAGGTATTGAGGGCATTACTCATTTGTTCTGTCGCATCTTTGGTGTCTTCTCCATTTTCATCGACTACAACGGCCCTTTTTCCACAGTTGAAGTACACTACTTTTTTCTTTCTGAAATTATAACTATAGAATTCTTTCGGGGTTTGTTTTGACTTTGATTCGCAATATGTAACTCTAACGGTCTTTTTACTTTGCTTAATTAACTTTTTGGCTTTGCGTCGTAGCTCTACAAATTTCAGCCAGTTCGTTCGTCATTTTTTGTGAGGGGCTTTTAAATCTAGTCCTTAGCAAAATTTTTTTAGCAAGCAAGGCAGTAGTTGCACTATCTTTATTCCACCATTTGGGATTATTATTATGGCCTGGGACGCCGAGTTTTTTTTCGATGGTATGCAGTCTTGCACTGCTTTTAGGTAAGTGGCTTTCGAGATAACTTCCAAGATGTATTTATGTCGTTATTGTGAATTAAAAAAGCTCCAGTCAGTTTCTTTTAAACATAGCTCTAAGTTTATGGAAGTTTGCTTTCTTGAAATTAGGTGACTTTTTCGATGCTACTATTGTGGTTTCGTTACTAGTAAGACTTTAAAGTGACAAGTTATCGTATTCAATGGTCACGCTGTTACTGAATTCATCACCAACATTCAAACTTCTCTATTAATTCGTCTTTTGTTTGCAAGTACAATGTCAAGACACGTTATTACCACGGGTCGGCGTTCCAACAAATTGATTTTAAAGCGAACTCTCTTGCAAGTTAGTATACACAGTCATGTCCGGAGTGTGACATAGTAAGAGTATTCGCCCCACTTGGTCCACAGTGGGTAAATTAAAGTCACCACACAACTTATACGGTATATCTTGCGAGTTACTTATCTCTGCAATTTGTTCGTAAATTTCTCACGGTCAGTTTTGCACTGATGGAGCTGGAGGTCTGTTATACTTAATGCAAGTATTATTTTGGTAACTTTATTATTCTTTATGTAGCATCAAAAGGATTTGCGTCGGACGTTCACAATTTGAGGTTTTGGACAAGAGTCGGTAGTGGTTAAGACTTGCATTTGATATAAAGTAAAACGCACACCTCCATTTCGATTTATTCGGCTTTTCTTCAAACCTTACATAACCAGGGAAGTGAATACTCTGCTAAAAAGTCTATATTTCTTCTGGTACTTGAGCCCCCCCCCAAAGATTCGTTGTTATGCCAATCAAAAAACCATTCATAATTTTCTGTAAACACTCGGCTCCTCTAAATCTGAAAATTTATTGCGTCTGCCTACGAGCGTTGCATAGAAAACCTTTAAAATTTTTTTATTTTAGAACTCACGGAAAGAGCGCTTCAATAATATTTTTGGTTCTTGTCGGATCTACATTTATGGTCATGGCTGTCCTTGGTCCTCGCTGTCTTCCGGGTCCTTATCGCTGGTGGTCCTCACGGTTTGCCTCTGTTTTTTTCTTGGCGTCGTTTGGATGATTTATGTCACTGCGGCTTCTTCTCGGATGGCGTTTTTTTTGATCCATGGCCTGCGGACTGCTTCGTGTAGGAGGACGACCCATGCGTTGCTGAACCCACAAGGGTTTCAGCAGCAAGCCTGGGTGAGAGGTCGTCTCATACCACGAAGCAGTCCGTCACCTTTCGTGACGTATAGGTGTCGATTGTTTCTTGGCGAGCGATAGCGAAATTGTTATATAGGGAAAATCGGCCTTCAATTCCCCCCTCCCCCCCCCCTTTCAAACCCAACACCCCCACCCCACAGACCCCCGCCCCCCCACCCCCCGCCCCCCTAAACCCACCCACTCCCCACTCCCTCCACCACCGCCTCGTATTTCAGTTTGAACCTCCACAGTTTCGGGAATTTGTATCGTATATTTTTCCGCATCGGCAGCACCGAGCGTATTGCCTCCCGATGCCATTCCTTGGATCCTGTTTCGCTCTATTAGTATTTATTTAACAAATGAAAAAATAAACAAAAATAATTAAAAACAAAAACAAAAATACCATCAACTGTTACCATTCTTCAGTAACGCCATTTTAGATTTACACGAAGAGCGTGACCATACTCTTGCATTACTGCACGTCCACAAACATTTCAGTAATGTAAGCATGTTTCCTTATATTTTTTTTTCCCATAATATGACGCTCCGCCCCATTAGTTTAGTAGTTTTGAAATGTTTCATCGTATAAGCTTGACGATTATATAATGTTCACTAGTTTAGTGTCCCCCATTCAGGGTTTGACTTTTCCTGACGAGCGATACTAGCCTGTTCTGAGAAACCAGAACATTTGTCTACCTAAAACTTTACAATTTAGCTTGATGAGGGGAATTGAGGGTAACCTAAATAAATGAGGGAACTCCAAACCTCAGTACTAATCTAATAGAAGAAGAAGAAGAAGAAGAAGAGGAGGAGGAGAAGAAGAGGGGTAATAAGCATCTCGTCGGCTCCAGCGGTGGCAAGAATATACCCCAATATCTCTCCCCCAAACTGTATCATTTTTTGGAAGTTGTAGCTAGAGGTGTGTGCTCTTGTGTGGGTATGTGGTTTGTGTGTGTGGTGTGGTGTGTGGTGTGTGTGTGTGTTGTGTGTGTGTGTGTGTTGTGTGTGTGTGTGTGTGTGTGTGTGTGTGTGTGTGTGTGTGTGTGTGTGTGTGTGTGTCGCTACCCGATAGCATTCTTTGGAAGTCGAAATTTACGTTTATTATGGCTTGGGTTCTGGGCTGCTTGCTATCTCTCGGGTTGGTTTCGCTCACTCCTCATATCGCCCCTTTGATTCTTCTGTTCTTCTTCTGCTTCTTCTGCTTCTTCTCCTTCTGCTTCTGCTGCTTCTTCTTCTTCTTCTGCTTCTTTCTTCTGCTTCTTCTTCTTCTTCTTCTTCTTCTTCTTCTGCTTCTTCTTCTGCTTCTTCATCTTCTTCTTCTTCTTCTTCATCTTTTTCTTCTTCTTCCCTTTCTTCTTCTGTTTCTACTTCTCTCTCTCTCTCTCTCTCTCTCTCTCTCTCTCTCTCTCTCTCTCTCTCTCTCTCTCTCTCTCTCTCTCATCCAAAGCCACCTATCTCACCTCTCCGTTGTCATCTTAAGTTTGGCGATGTGCTCAAGTGGGTTTACATGTCAGAGTGGGCATGGCAGCCTTTGGAGTGTTTTGGTGTGAGTGTGTGTGAGAGAGAAAGAGAGAGAGAGAGTGCTGTTGCTACGGGAAGCTGGCAAAGAAGAGAGACTTACATAGATTGACATAGATACACTGGCCACACAGACCTTACGATCCAAACGAGGTGGTCAGGACCTAATGCTAGTAGAGATGGCATATCCAATAGAAAGGAAAGGTGAAGGAAAGGATAGAAAAGGAGAGAGAGAGAGAGAGAGAGAGAGAAAGAACGCTATTGGATCTGAGCGAGGGCTAGTGAAAAATGGTGCACAATAAGTAAGTAACCTAAGCAATATTGTGATTTGTATTGTGTGTGTGTGTGTGCGTGTGTGTGTGTTTGAAAGAGCTAGAGATAGATAGCTATATAGATAGATAGAACGATAAATAGGTAGCTAGATAGATACTTAGAGAGACAGAGAGAGAGAGAGACAGACAGAGACAAAAAGAGATACGCCGTTTCCCTTTCGTTCACTAGTCCTAAGGGCCCTATCATAACAGGCTTGAAAAGGCTCGAGAGTTTAAAGCCATCATTAAATTTAGACGAACTGCCTGTAAACAAACTATCCTGGCAAAATGGGAGAGTGAAAGAGAGAGAGAGAGAGAGAGAGAGAGAGAGAGAGAGAGAGAGAGAGAGAGAGAGAGAGAGAGAGAGAGAGAGAAAGTGTGTGAGAGTGAGAGTAATGTGCGTGTGAGAGAGAGAGTCTTTGTCCTTTTAATTCTCGCAGATGCTTCCTAAGCAGTATAAAATCGTCTAATAATAGCCAGATTAAACTGTCAAAAAAACGTCATGGTCCTCAAAGAGTTAATAATCTCGCGTTTCCTATTTTTTTTTTTTTTTTTTCCAATATACAATTTGGTTGGTTAAATATTTCGTTCCATCAGCAGGTATCACAAATCCGAAAATGACCAGATATTCTTGTGTGTTATTTAGTATGTACTTTCTTGAGTTTAGGGGGGTCACCGTTTTTTTTATTATCTTTCTCTCCTTTTCTCTCTTGCTCTGGCGTGTATGCATTCGGCCCCATTCAGCCAACTGTTTTGAGACGTTTATCCCCATCCAGGTGTCTATTTCTTCCTGGCGAGCGATAGCAAGCCAGCATTGTATGGAGAAATCTGGCTTCGCCGGAGACATTTTTCTATCGAAAAATGTACAAATTTAGCTTGCTGTAAAACAAACAAAAAATATATATAAATGCTGGGTCACTACCGCTCGCCAAGAAAATATTGACACCTGGATGGGGGTAAACGTCTTCAAACAGTAGGCTGAATGGGTCCGAATGAATACAAGCCAAAGAGAGAGGGAGAGAAAGATAAAACAAGCGAGGTGGGGTCCCTTAAGGGGGGTTTGGCATATGTATTTGATCTTATATGTATCTTAGCATTATTTTGCTAGTTCCTCCATTACAGGCTCACTATCGTTCGCCCGGAAACAAATCGACACCTAAATAGCACGAAAGGTCTTAATATTGACCAACAAAATGGGGCGAAAAGTTTTAAAATCGCCAAACTAATGGGCCAAACGTCTTAAAATCTGAAAACTAATGGGGCTAACCATGAGGGAGAAGGA
This sequence comes from Paralithodes platypus, assembly GCA_032716605.1. Taxonomy (NCBI): domain Eukaryota; kingdom Metazoa; phylum Arthropoda; class Malacostraca; order Decapoda; family Lithodidae; genus Paralithodes; species Paralithodes platypus. Next base: position 52,728,414 of record CM064493.1, on the reverse strand, counting down.
GAGCTAGAAATAGTTCATACAGTACATTCTACATATGCACACCCTCCTCCATCTTTGAGCCTTCATTCCCTATGCATCAAGGGAAGTCTGTATAATGTATTCGACGTGCTCTCGTCTCTCTTCATATTCATTCCAGTGGTGCATAATGTGTGTTGTACAGCTGTAGGTGAAGTGTGGGGTTTTGTAAGTGAAGTGTGGGGTTTTGTAGGTGAAGTGTGGGGTTTTGTAGGTGAAGTGTGGAGTTTTGTAGGTGAAGTGTGGGTTTTTGTAGGTGAAGTGTGGGTTTTTGTAGGTGAAGTGTGGGGTTTTGTAGGTCAAGTGTGGGGTTTTGTAGGTCAAGTGTGGGGTTTTGTAGGTCAAGTGTGGGGTTTTGTAGGTCAAGTGTGGGGTTTTGTAGGTGAAGTGTGGGGTTTTGTAGGTGAAATGTGGGGTTTTGTAGGTAAAGTGTGGGGTTTTGTAGGTAAAGTGTGGGGTTTTGTAGGTGAAGTGTGGGGTTTTGTAGGTGAAGTGTGGGGTTTTGTAGGTGAAGTGTGGGGTTTTGTAGGTGAAGTGTGGGGTTTGTAGGTGAAGTGTGGGGTTTTGTAGGTGAAGTGTGGGGTTTTGTAGGTGAAGTGTGGGGTTTTGTAGGTGAAGTGTGGGGTTTTGTAGGTGAAGTGTGGGGTTTTGTAGGTCAAGTGTGGGGTTTTGTAGGTGGTGGAAATACATACACTATTTTGTATTATTATTATTGTCAATATATTATCGTGATTAATATTGTTTTAACTGTTTTTAATAGTAGTAATGACACATCTGTCAACCTATGTTTTTATATAATTATATATATATATATATATATATATGTTGGTAAAGCCAGGTAATAAATTTTCTTTAATACATACGAGGTTGAATGAAATGGCAATTTCTGCGTTGGAAATTTTATTATTCAAAGTTTCCAGGTCTCTGATTAGTTTTCGCTGGGTGGCAGGAAGTAGATGAAGGAGATGAGCAAAATTCATGGTGGTACAGGGTTACATTAAAGTACATGAAGATACAGGATATACGACGCGTTTCACTGGACAACCAGCATTATCAAGTAAGGAAGGAATGATATAAAAGGTAAACAGGAAGGGTATATACAGGAACTAGAAAGACTATCCCAAGTTTTAGTAAATAACGGATACTCCAACTCCGACATCTCCAGCACCATCAACCACCATCTTGAAAAATGGTACACCCAAAGCCCTCCCAACATTGACCCCCCCAATGAAATTAAGATATTCTACCGCAATTACATGTCCTCTGAACACAAAAATGACGAGGCCGTCTTAAAAGAAATAATCTCCAAGCATGTCCACCCAACCAACCCGGAAAACAAAATCAAATTAATAATTTATTACAAATCCCCCAAGACCTCCAACCTCGTTCTGCGCAACAAACCAGCTTCCACCAAGATAAAGAGCCCGATGACCGACGATCACGTCATTTACCAACATACCTGTAATTATGAGGACTGTGGACCTCATTCATATATTGGTATGACGCCGACTCGTCTGTCACGTCGGTTAACCTTTTCACCTTCAGGCTGGAGCCATCAAAGACCACTATCTAACCCTAACCACCCTCACCTCACACGCAACGAATTAGAGAAACACACCACCATACTCGATAAAGAACGGACCCAAGGAGATTACCTATACTCGAAGCTTATATATCCAAGCCTTACATCCCAACATCAACAACCAAACTGTGGACCTTCAGATCTTTCCTTCTGCCAAAAGGCACTACCCTACAGGACCTAACCCCCTCCTCGCCCCCCGGTGCCCTTGACGCAGCCCCCCGCGCTACCTCCTTCAGCTTCGTCTTCTGCAGGCGCCACACAACTTAGGCCACGCCCCTCGGACACGCAGCCAATCCGCTTCGACACCACCTATCGACCACCATCCGCATCCAGTGCGCATGCGTGAAGCGGTTACCCCTTCTCTCTCCTAGTTTACCCTTCCACCAATAGCAGGACTTTTGCCCCATGTTTTCCGCATCCTCTGATCCTCCACCCTCTATATATACCCTTCCTGTTTACCTTTTATATCATTCCTGCCTTACTTGATAATGCTGGTTGTCCAGTGAAACGCGTCGTATATCCTGTATCTTCATGTACTTTAATGTAACCCTGTACCACCATGAATTTTGCTCATCTCCTTCATCTACTTCCTGCCACCCAGCGAAAACTCATCAGAGACCTGGAAACTTTGAATAATAAAATTTCCAACGCAGAAATTGCCATTTCTTTCAACCTCGTATGTATTAAAGAATATATATATATATATATATATATATATATATATATATATATATATATACTGTACAGTATATACCGGTATACTGTATATATGTTTTTTTTTTTTTTTCGTCTTATCTATTCCAACTCCCTCTCGGGCATAGGCTGAGAGTCTGCATACATTCAACCGTTATTGCACGGTGAAGCCCGTGAGGTCTCGTTCCAGTGTAGGGGGTGAGACATGTGAAGCACTTTTAGCTGCAACCAGCCCCTGCCATCTTGCCTTCGCAGGATGCATGGGGCTTAGCTACTCACTCACGGCCCGAAGCAGCCCCATCTCTGAAGCTGCCTTGCTCCTGTGCCTCACTGTCTCACCTCCTAGACTCAGACCCTCACTCTCAGAACGCCACCTAATGAGCAATGAACTCACTAGGCATTGCTCCCCTGCAGCATATTTTTTGTGAATATTGGAATATTCATACAGTGATATTTAATCAGGGAACAATGAGGGTATTTATTTGGCGTTTCGGTGGGCTTTGTGGTAATGCACTAATGTACAGCACAAATTCCATCCCAATAATATCTTCGCATTGACATGTCGGGATTCGAACCCGGGTCCGTTGGATTACCAGTCCAGTGGCAAGACCACTCCATCAAACTCCCCCTATATATACCGGTATATATATATACGGTTTCTATATATATATATATATATATATATATATATATATATATATATATATATATATATATATACAGTATATATTATAATGTTCCGTAAATATTTTTCATTAGTAAAATTACAATAAAGTAGAGCTAAGAAAGAACTAAACAGATACAAGAGACTGAGAGTGAGGGAGGGAGGGAGGGAAGGAGGGAGAGGGGGGGGGGGTATGAATAGGAGATAACGAGTGTATAACAACTCCCCAAACACAGCCACAAAGACACCCAGGACCTGAAGGTGTGGGTGTGGATGAGTGTGCGTTGGTGGGTGTTTAGTGTGTGGGTGGGTGGATGTGTGGGTGTGGATGAGTGTGCGTTGGTGGCTGTTTAGTGTGTGGGTGTGGATGAGTGTGCGTTGGTGGGTGTTTAGTGTGTGTGTGGGTCTGTGCGTATGTGGGTGTGGATGAGTGAGCGTTGGTGGGTGTTTAGTGTGTGGGTGTGGATGAGTCTGCGTCGGTGGGTGTTTAGTATGTGGGGTGTTCGTGTGGGCATGGATGTTTAGGTGAGTGGATGACGGTGTGTGTGTGTGTGCATGTGTGTGTAGGTTCTGGTGTGTGTGTGGGTAGGTTTTGGTGTGTGTGGCTGCGTAGTAGGGTGGATGATTGTGTGTTTGTATGTGTACCGGTTGGTGTGTGTAGGTGTGCGTGTGGATGCGTAGATGGGTGGATGAGTGTGTGTGTTTAGGCGGGTGGTGTGTGTGTGTCTGTGTGTGTGTGTGTGTGTGTGTGTTCTCTCCTTTCCCATAAATCTCCATCTTAGAAGATTTCAACGTTCACCACCGTCAGTGGCTCTCCTCTCATTCCACTGACCAACCTGGTGAACAAGCCTACATCTTTTCTATCCTGAATGACCTAGGGCAGATGGTTCAGCAACCTACCCGCATCCCGGATCGCTTCGGGGATCGGTCCAACATTCTTGACTTCTTTCTAACCTCTAACCCTTCCGCTTATACTATAAATCTTGTCTCTCCTTTGGGCTCCTCCGACCATAAACTTATCTCTTTCACCTGACCTATCTCTCCAGTAGGGCCACCTGATCCTCCCAGCCGGCGGCGCTTGTGGGAGACTCCTCAGCAGTACTTCTTTGATTTCCCATGGTACGATTTTTTCTTCCGTGGCCGGGGACGCTCGGAGAGTGCTGAACGCACTACTGATATAATCCTCTCGGGCATGGAGGCATACATTCCATTTTCTTTCTCTCAGACCAATGCAAACAAATCTTGGTTTACTCATGCTTGTTCTACTTCTGTCCGCAATAAGGAGGAAACTTTCAAGAGGTACTGTCACCTCTCGAACTCAAGAATCTAATTTTTCCTATATATCTGCCCGGAATCAAGCCAAATATCTTCTTCGTATCTCCAAACCCTCTTTCATCAATAATAAATGCACTAAACTATCCAACTCTAGCTCTTCCCAAGCTTTCTGGCATCTAGCTAAAAACCTCAATAACAAAAATTCTTCCTCGTCTTTCCCTCCCCTTTTCCACACTGATGGCACAACCATCACTTCTTCTCTGACAAAGCTGAACTCCACCTTGGATGATTCCGTTGCTATTCCTCCGTAACCACTCCTCTTTCCTACTTATGCCTAATATCCTAATCTCTTCTTAAGATATATTTTCTACCCTCTCTGGGCTTAACCCTCTCCGATATATGACGCGATGTTGAGCCTATTAGGGATACTTTAAAGCCTTTGTTACCATCAGGGGTATTGAGAAAGCTTTAGTTTAGTTATTTCAACCTCTGCAGTTGTCTTTGAGTTAGCTGTGGGCAGAAAACTAATTTTGGAGAGGTAATTATAAAAGTGAGATAACTCTATTTCTTATTGCTAATCTGGCAACCTCTGTGTCATATGAGCGCGAAAGGGTTAATACTAAGAAGGCAAACGGTCCAGATGGTGTTCCTCCTGATGTACTCAAAACTGTGACTCCCTGCCTAGGCAAACTCTTCCGTCTATGTCTTTCCTCTAACGTCTTCCATTCTTGCTGGAAGTTTGCTCTCATTCAACCTGTCCCAAAGAAGGGTGACTGCTCTTAACCCTCCAACTATCGTCCAATGGCTCTCATCTTTTGCATCTCTAAAGATTTTGAAACTATTCTTACTTCAAAATTTCTTAAGCATTTCTCTTCTCATAATCTACTCTCAAATTGCCAGTATGGCTTCCTTAGGGGTCGCTCTACTGGTGATCTTGTTTCATATTTTACTAACTCTTGGTCATCCTCCTTTCAGGACTTTGGCGAGACCTTTTCTATTGCGCTAGACATATCAAAAGCCTTCGAAAGAGTCTGTCACAAATATATAATTTCTAAACTACTCTTCTTCGGTTTCTATCCCTCCATCTGTGCCTTTATCTCTGATTAACTTTCTGGCCGTTTCATAGCTGCTGTTGTGGACGGCCATCGTTCACTTCCTCATCCTATCAACTCCGGTGTTCCTCAGGGTTCTGTCCTATCTCGAATTTTCTTTCTAATATTCATTAATAATCTTCTCAACTGTACATCCAGTCCTATCCATTCATATGTTGATGACTCAACCTTACATTATTCAACTAGTTTTTCAGAATGCCCCAGCATGCAATCACTCCAAAACTCACGTAACAGGGCCATGGCACGCCTATCTTCTGATCTATCAACCATTTTCAATTGAGGCAGCGATTATGTTGTTACATTCAGTGCTTCCAAAACCCAATTTCTCCATTTATCTATCCGTCAAGAACTCCCACGTGACTACCCCATATGCTTCAACTTTACAAAAATCAACCCTTCATCTTCTCACAGTATTCTCGGTGTCTCTTTTTCTTCTGATCTCTCTTGGAAAGACGATATTACCACTCTTGCTATAACGTTTTCCCAGAAGCTGATTCTCTGCAATCTCTCTCTCTTAGCAGCAATGTTGCATCTCTCACTATTCTACCACTATTACAATAATCAGTGTTCCTCAGAGCTCTCTCAGTGTATACCACCTCCTCTATGTAGAATAGGTAGCACCCGTCTTGCAACACAATCCCACCGCTACTTTGTGCAACTCTCCAACCCAAGAGGGAAACGATATTTCCAATCTCCGAACCCTCACTGGGGCATGACACAAAATATTAATTCAACAGCTGAGCTCTGGCACTCTCTCGCTAAATCCATCTTTCCCTCATTCTATGACTTAAATTGCTTCAAACTCTGTGTCCCCAGGCATTTTGGTTCGAACATTCCTTGATTTTGGCTCGGTCACTCTTTAAACTCTGGGGGAGGCACTTCTCACAGGCAGTTTTGCCTTTTGTCTCCCTCATCCACATAGAAACAAAAATGCAGTAAGAAAGTTTGTTTAATCTCTGGTTGTGTGTGTTATTTTTGTGTCTACTACCACTACTACTACTACTACTACTATTACTTTTACTACTACTACTACTACTTTATATAATAATAATAATAATAATAAAATAATAATACTTTATAACTATTATAGATAATTATAATGTATATATGTTTTGCATTTGTACCCTTGATTCTGAAAATTTATAGAGCTTCTTCACTTATACTCAATAATATCTATCTATCTATCTATCTATCTATCTATCTACCTATCTATCTATATCTATCTATCTATCTATCTATCTATCTATCTATCTCTATCATCTATCTATCTATCTATCTATCTATCTATCTATCTATCTATCTATCTATCTATCTATCTATCTATCTATCTATCTATCTATCTATCTATCTTTCCCCCTCCCCTCCCTTGAATTATAAATGAAGGGAGTGTGTTATTCGTTAAGCTCCTCCTAACTCTACCTTTCTTCCTCCGCCTTCCTCTCTTTCCTCCTTCCCGCCTTCCTTCCTTCCTTCCTTTCTCTCTTTCCACCCTCCCTTCTTCCTTCCTTCTTTAATCCCTTCCTCTCTTTCCTCCTTCCTCTTCTTCCCTTTTTCCTCTTTCCTTCTTTCATCCTTCCCGCCTTCCTTCCTCTTCCTCTCTTTCCTTCCTCCCTCTCTTTCCTTCTTTCCTACTTCCCCCTTTCCTTCCTTTCTTTCTCTCTTTCCTCCTTCCCGCCTTCCTGCCTCTTCCTCCCTCTCTTTTCTCCTTCCTCCGTCTTCCTTCCTTTCTCCCTCTCTTTCATCCTTCCCGCCTTCCTTCCTCTTCCTCTCCTTCCTCCCTCCCTTCTTCCTCCCTCTCTTTTCTTCTTTCCTCCTTCCCCCTTTCCTTCCTTTCTCTTCCTCTCTTTCTTTCCTCCCTTCTTCCTTCCTTCCTCCCTCTCTTTTCTCCTTCCTTCCTTCCTTCCTTCTTTCCTCCCCTCCTATCTTTCCTCCTTTCCTCCTTCCTCTTCCTCTCTTTCCTTCCTCCTTTCCTCTCTTTCTCCTTCCCTCTTTCCTTCCTTCATCTTCCTCTCTTTCCTCCCTCCCTTCTTCCTTCCTTCTTTCCTCCCTTCCTCTCTTTCCTCGTTCCCTCCTTCCTCTTCCTCTCTTCTTCCTTGTTTCCTCTCTTCCTCTCTTTTCTCCTCCCCCCTTCCTTCCTTCCTCTTCCTCTCTTTCATCCCTCCCTTTTTCCTTCCTTCCTCCCTCTCTTTCCTTCTTCACTCCTTCCTTCATTGCTCACCCATTCCTCCCTTCCTTTATTCGTTCCTCCCTCCCTCATTCCCTCCCTCCTCCCCCATTCCTTCCTCCTTTCCTTCCCTCCCTCCTCCCTCCCTCCTTCCTCCCCTTCCCTCTAATAATAGAAGATGGGGTTTGTTATTCTTAAGACCCCACCTCTTCCTCCTTCCCTTTCCCCTTGAATCGATAAATTAATTTTCCCCCCAGCAGGTTGTCTCTCCCTTACCGACACCTAGCTGAGAGAGAGAGAGGGAGCGAGAGCGAGCGGGAGAGTGAGTGCGCTTTGCGAAGTGAAATTAGATTGGGGAATTTAAATTAAGGAGAGAGAGAGAGAGAGAGAGAGAGAGAGAGAGAGAGAGAGAGAGAGAGAGAGAGAGAGTGAGAGAGAGTGTTTGTGTGTGTTTAAAAGTCAAATAATGTTGGAGAATTTAAATATATAGAGTTAGATGTAAGGATAGATATAGAGAGAGTCTGAGAATGAGTATGTTTAAGAAGTTAAATTAAATTGAGGAGATAGAGAGAGAGAGAGAGAGCATGATTTTGTGTAAGATTTGATTTTTAAGAATTGGGAGTGAAATTGAGTATATTTAATGTATTCAAACATATACAGTATACACACACACACACACGTATTCAAGCAGCCTCGTAAGGCTAGACCGTTGTTGCTTGATTTCCTTTGTACACACACACACACACACACACACACACACACACACACACACATTCACTATCAAACTATAGTCTATTCACTGTAAGTAGGCGAACAATCATGCCTTATAACCTCTGTGACTAAAATACGACTAGAGTAATCGAGCCAATATTTCTATCATTTGGGAAGGACCAGCCAGGGAATAGGTGTGGAAATTTACAGCCCATTTGCTCTGGCCCTTTTTGAGTTACAGAGGATAGAGTTCATGATTTTCGCCTACTTACAGCGAATTGACTATAGCTCACTCACTTCCTCTCTCTCTCTCTCTCTCTCTCTCTCTCTCTCTCTCTCTCTCTCTCTCTCTCTCTCTCTCTCTCTCTCTCTCGTAACTAACACACACCAATACTCCCTCAATTACGCGTGTCTGACAATGACAGGTGTTAACAAACGATTACCTACAGCTGCGTATGACAACAACACCAACAACAACAACACCAACAAAAACAACAACAACCTTCACAACAGTAGTAATCTATTATGTATTAATTTCACCACAACACCAAACACCTCCAATGAAATTAATGAATGAATTAACACCAATATCAATAACAAAAGTACGTACGCAATAACGACACAAGTAACACGCATCTCTACAACAACAACAACAACAGCTATGCAAACGACGACAACAATAATAATAACATCAATTGCAATACCTGGAAGAAAACATCATCATCATCATCATCATCAACATCAACATCGACCATAATCTTAAGGGGGGTCACCGGCTTTTTTGTCTTTCTCTCCTTTTCTCTCTTTCCCTGGCTTGTATCCATTCGGCCCCATTTAGCCTACTGTTTTAAGACGTTTATCACCATCCAGGAGTCGATTTTTTCCTGGCAATTACAGGCTCGCTATTGCTCGCTGGGAAAAAATTACCCCTAAATGGCACGAACGGTGTTAATATTGGCAAAGAAATGGGGCAAAAGGTCTGAATATCGCCAAGCTAATGGGGCGAATGTCTTGAAATCTCATAACTAATAAGGCTAAACATGAGGGAGGAGGAGGACTCGCAAAAACATCAGCCTCCCCTTAATAAATTACGAATACAACAAGAACAAAAACAAACAATAATATCGACGATAATGCCATATATTACTTTAGTCTGCTTCTTTGTAACTGACGATAAATTGCTAAGTTCCCATCAAGCTTTTTCAGATATTTTGAAGATTTTGTAGTGAAATATGGAGCTATTTATATACCCTTGGTCTTAATATGATGCAGAGACGTAGTGGTTTCATATTTGTCCATGAAGTATCGAACAATTAGCTGCTGAGGGATTCAATTTATCGTCAGCTGAAATGAAACAAGAGCAAATAATATACCAAATTAATATAACAACAAGAATAGCTAGCCTAATGTATCACATACACACACACACACACGCATACACACACACACACAACACACACACACACATACACACACACACACACACACACACACACACGCACAACACACACACAACACACACACAACACACACACACACACACAACACACACACACACACTACCTGCCGGTGAGGTTTCTATCAAAAACTTTCCGGGCTGTTGAGGTTAGGTGTGGATGCGCCATCTTAGGGTTCCATCTGGTTCACTGCCCACATCCTACCCCTTCTGGGGGTATTAGGCGCCCTTGAGGCAGCCAGAGTCAAATATGTTGACTACTTAGGATAAGTTAGGTTAAGGAATTGTGTATTTTCAGCCTCATTGACTGCCGGCTCGATATAAACCGATTATTATTATTATAATAATTATACTAATATTATTATTATTATTATTATTATTATTACACACACACACACACACACACACACACACACACACAGACACACGCACGCATACACACACACACACACACGCACACACACACACAGAGGATATCATGTATAGTTGCTTCCGTTATTTTGCCTACTCTCTGGGATTCTATCTACAGTATACAAGGAGAGTGAATACGAATAAATAAGAAGTGTATTTTCCTGTTTATTAGTTAGTGGATTAATTATATTATCAATTAACGGTTTTAACATTTCTAGCACTTTATACCTCGACTACGTATACAGACTAAAAACTAATATATATATATATATATATATACACACGTGTTATAAAATAATAGAAACGTTATTTAGTTACAAATACACTAACACCGTAAGTCTTCAAATATTTATAACTTCACAAAATGAAAACCCGAAAACTGAGCCAGTCTATTTTGACGGCAAATTCAAATATGTAAATCACTTTCCTATCGGTTCATGCTAAAAAAAAAAAATAGATTGTTTCTGAGAATTTCAATTATGCTTTTGAGCTCTTACAATTTTGGGTGAAAAATATCCTAATAGGTTTAAGTTATGAGTTTTTTTTTTTTTTTTTTTTTTACAATTTTAAATTACCCCTATGACTCCTCAAGGCCTTTTCGATACTGAATAAAATTGTTTTTGGTGGCTAGAAAAAATACTAATATTGTTTGAAAGGGTTGGCTAAAATGGATTCCATGGATAGAAGCCAAGAGATCTTTTCTACACTGAACAAATCATCTAGGGTTCTCTATGTTTACGTTTAACACCTAACGAGCGGCCTAGGCGGTAAATAATATGTAGCCACCAGCGGGGTGTTTTTACCCAAAATAGGGTTGTCTACGTGATCATTTTCATGCCTAAATAAGACCCAGAGCGTAAAACAAGTATCTATCCATGAAAGGGCATAAACAGAGCTTTCCAATGACACCCCAATGATCCTTGTATGACCGCTAGTTTTCTTGCAACAATCGTGCAACACGAGTGCAAAAACCATGTAATTCGGTACTTTCCCCACACAATTCACTGTGTAGCGAGTGTGAGAGGGTGGAGGAGGGTGGGATTCATGTCAGTTGGTTCACCGCGGTGGTCTGGAGCAGTCATACGCTCGCTACTCTCCTGCCACCACTTGTCTCTCTCTCTCAGCAACATTACGTGCTGAAAATGGCACACGACTTATGTTGTGAGCCGCCACATAGTCCAAATTTCTTTCACTCGACTTATGTTACGCGCCGCCAGTTAAGGGTTAAAGGGGGATGGTTCGTGTTTCTGAACTCCCTTCTGCCTCATTAATTTTTAATATTTTAAAATGTTGCTCCATTAGTTTTAAGATTTTAAGACCTTTCGCCCCTTTCCTTCGTCAATATCTAGACCTTTCGTGCTATTTAGGTGCCGATTTTTTCCTGGCGAACGATATTGAGCCTGTAATTTTGGAAGAGCCGGCCTTCGGCCGGGAAATTTTTCTATCGAAAAATGTACAAATTAATCTAGAAAGGGGATCTAATGGATGGATTTTGTTTTAAGTTTGATGGAGGTCTAGGGACGAAACTAGAAAAATAATAAATACAGTATATGAAAAAATAAATGGACCAAAAAGTGAACCATTCCCCTCCTATGAGTTTCTTTATAAGTGCTAACTATGATTGTTTTCGTTGTTTCCTCCCTTGCTTCCTTTCTTATTTACTTGTCAACCCTTCCTTTTATCTTATTTGTGTCCTTCCCTCCTTGCTTCCCTCCTTGCTTTCTTTCTTTCTTAATATTAACCCTTCCTTTCTATCTTATTTGTGTCCTTCCCTCCTTGCTTCCTCCCTTGCTTCCTTTCTTACTTATTATCATCCCTTCCTTTCTATCTTAATTGTTTCCTTCCCTCCTTGCTTCCTCCCTTGTTTCCTTTCTTTCTTAATATTAACCCTTCCTTTCTATCTTAATTGTTTCCTTCTCTCCTTGCTTCCTCCCTTGCTTTCTTTCTTTCTTACTTATCATCCCTTCGTTTCTATCTTAATTGTGTCCTTCCCTCCTTGCTTCCTCCCTTGCTTTCTCTCTTTCTTACTTATCATCCCTTCCTTTCTATATTAATGGTGGTGAAGGGGTTAATGGTGGTGAAGGGGTTAATTGTTTCCTTTCATAATTGCTTCCTCCCATCCTTCCTTCCTTCTTTACCCCTTTCATCATTGTTTCCTTCCTTCCTTCCTTCCTTCCTTCCTTCCTTGTTGTTGTTGTTGTCGTTCCCTAGGCTGCCTGACCGAACAGCCCCGAGTCCCTAAGGAAGGCCATGGCCACAATTGGGCTTTCCCGCAGGGCTCTCAAGGGGTGTAGATTATGTTGTTGTTGGCGTAAGTGATTGTGTAGAATGCAGTCTTCTATGATGTGGTTAAGGGGCCAGTGCTTGGTTTTGGGGGGCTACTTATATCCATGTATTTATTTAATTTTGAGTTTCCTCGTTAAACCTCCATCACGCTTAAAAAAATACCCCCTATAGCCCCTTTCAAGATATATTTGTACATTTTTCGGTGGAACAATTTCCCGGCTTAAGGTCGGTTCCTTCAAAAATTACAGGCTTGCTATCGCTCGTCAGGAAAAAGTCGATACCTAAAAGGCACTAAAGGTCTTAATATTGACAAAGTAATGGGGCGAAAAGTCTCAAAATCACCAAGCTAGTGAACGAACGTCTTAAAATCGCAAAACTAATGGGTCTAAACATGAAGGAGAAGGGTGTCCAGATAAAGCTAGTACCTCCCCCTAAATAGTATGGGGTGCTGTGTTGTATCGTGGGCAGGTGTCGACAACGGAGATATCCAGTCTCTTCCGGTAGCTCAGAAGAGCTGGATGGTGCCCACATCACAGCCTGGCATGGTGGACTTGATTCATCCCTCCCTTCCTTGTATCTTATTTGATTCCTTCCATCCTTGCTGCCTTTCTGTCTTACTTAATTATTTTCATCCCTTCCTTCTATCTTATTTCTTTCTTGCCTTCCTTCCTTCCTTCCTTCCTTCCTTCCTTCCTTCCTTCCTTCCTTCCTTCCTTCCTTCCTTCCTTCCTTCCTTCCTTCCTTCCTTCCTTCCTTCCTTCCTGCCTGCCTGCCTGCCTGCCTGCCTGCCTGCCTGCCTGCCTGCCTGCCTGCCTGCCTGCCTGCCTGCCTGCCTGCCTGCCTGCCTGCCTGCCTGCCTGCCTGCCTGCCTGCCTGCCTGCCTGCCTGCCTGCCTGCCTGCCTGCCTGCCTGCCTGCCTGCCTGCCTGCCTGCCTGCCTGCCTGCCTTCCTTCCTTCCTTCCTTCCTTCCTTCCTCTTTCCTTCCTCCGGGACGCGTTCTCCTGTATTTCGCAATATTCACAGTCAAATAGAATTTCCATTATTCATGTGAGAATTTCCATTGTACGCGAAGCAGACCTGCACTCATTCTGCTCTAGTATGTCCTGTCCTTCTGCTGTTTCTCAGTGTGGGTGGGTGTGGGGGTGTGGGTGTGTGATAGTGGGTGCGGGTGAGTGGGTGTGGGTGGGTGACATTAATATATTTTTATCTATCTATCTATCTATCTATCTAGCCTATCTATATAACTATCTTTCTATCTATATAACTAGCTATCTAGGTGGTAGAATAATTAGCTCGATGACTCTAGTTTTCTGTGAGTCATAGAGGTTACTGATTAAGAGTTTTGGCTACTTCTTTGAAATAGGGTAAAGTGTTATCTCAGTACACCCGCCTCTCCTCTCCTCCCCTCCCACCACCCACTGTTGCCAATTAAGCTACTTCCCCACTAGATCTAGAGGTATTTACTTCGATCTAAAGGCACATTTTGACATCTAGCAACATAAATTCTAGCGATATTCCCTAAATTTGAGCCATTTTAGAGAGACATTGTAGAGATTGTGCCGTTATTCTAGCCAATTTCGGCCTGTATATATTATCTAGGTAACTTGATGTAGTAACCCTGCTTGACCCTACCCTGCTCCCTACCCTCCCTTCACTCGCTCACCAACACCGGTAGGGGGGTGGTGTGTTGCCCCGTACCTTGCTAGGGCTTTAAGGGAGGGAGCCCACCTAGCTTTTCTTTCTCTTTCTCTCCCTTTCGCTTTGGCTTGTATCCATTCGGCCCCATTCAGCCTACTGTTTTAAGACGCTTACCCCAACCAGGTGTCAATATTTTCCTGGCGAGCGGTAGCGAGCCAGCAATATATGTTTTTGTTTTGACAGCAAGCTAAATTTGTACATTTTTCGATAGAAAAATGTCTCCGGCGAAGCCGGATTTCTCCATACAATGATGGCTCGCTATCGCTCGCCAGGAAGAAATCAACACCTGGTGGTGACAAACGTCTTAAAACAGTTGGCTGAATGGGGCCGAATGGATACAAGCCAGGGAAAGAGAGAAAAGGAGAGAAAGATAAAAAAAAAAGCCGGTGACCCCCCTTAAATATTTAATACCTAAAGTAGTTCAATAATTAATCGTTGAGAATCCGACATACCTGCGTAGCACATTCTACACATCCAATGCCTTCGTTTATCTGGTCTCCAAACGATTCCCTTCTCTCTTGGAACGCCTTATGTGTGTGTGTGTGTGTGTGTGTGTGTGTGTGTGTGTGTGTGTGTGTAGGCCTATATATATATATACTGTATACCGGGTACTCCATGTATTATGTATACTGTATATTTGTTTTGTATTGCAGATTGTGTGGGTCGTATAGCTATAAATGCGTTGAGGGGGTATAAGAGGGCTGTAGTACCATGTGGCCATGTATGCACTTATAATGGCGTAAGTTAGCGAAACAGTTATTATATCCGGGCTAACTCAGACTTTGGTATAATTGATTTCGGCCGTGTAAAAACAACAATATATGATTACCGTTGATTCGGGCATACGCTATCATGCAATTAAGGGGAGGATCACCGTTTTTCTGGACCCCCCTTCTCCCTCATGTTTAGCCCCACTAGTTTTGAGATTATAAGATGTTCGGCCCATTAGTTTGGCGATTTTAACACCTTTCGTGCCATTTAGGTGTCGATTATTTCCTGGCGAGCGATAGCGAGCCTGCAATTTTAAGAGGAACCGTCCCTCTGCCGGGACATTTTTCTACCGAAAAATGTACAAATTTATCTTGAAGGGGGGTCTAGTGAGTGTTTTTCTAAGCTTGATGGAGGTCTAGGGAGGAAACTTAAAAAATATATGAATAAATGAATTAATAGACCAAACAAACGGTCTGCCTCGCCTTAAGTCCTATTAACGTTTTATTGTTGACAAGTTAGCTATTAAACAACATCTATTCCTGTGTGACCTATATATCAGTCAGTCAGTCATTTAGCCAGTCATTAGGTCATTCAGTCAGTTGGTGCGTCAGTCAGTTCAGGCAGTTAGTCAGTTGGTCAGTCAGTTGGTCAGTCAGTCAGAAGTTGGCCAGTCACTCTCAGTCAGTCAGTTGGTTAGTCAGTTAGTTGGTCAGTCATTTAGCCAGTCATTAGGTCATTCAGCCAGTTGGTGAGTCAGTCAGTTCAGGCAGTTAGTCAGTTGGTCAGTCACTCAGTCAATCAGCCAATGGGTCAGCTAGTTGGTCAGTAAGACAGGCAGGCATTCAGTCAGTTTATTTGTTGGTGCACTCAGTCAGTCAGTAGGTTAGTTGGTTGGTAAGCCAGCCATTCAGTTGGTTAATTGGACAGTCAGTTGGGGCAGTTGGTCAATCTATTAGTCATTCAGCCAGCCAGATCGTATTTATACCATCGTAATCAGTCAGATCCACTAACTTACTTACTTTGAAACAAATAGTGTTGGTCGACTGATTGTGGTGTAAATAATAATAGATGGACTGTCTATACCGTACTCCACCATTCACTTTAAGGGGGTCACCTGCTTATTTTATCTGTATTGGTTGTATCCATTCGGCCCCATTCAGCTTACTGTTTAAGACATTTATCCTCTTCCAGGTGTTTATTTTTTCCTGGCGAGCGATAGCAAGCCAGCATTTTATGGAGATCGAAATATGTACAAATTTAGCCAGCTGTCTAACTCATTATCCAAAATATTGTGGTTCGCTATCGCTTGTCAGGTACAAATCGACACCTGGATGGGGATTAACGTCTTAAAACAATAGGCTGAATGGGGCCAAATGGATACAACCCGGAGAGACGAAATTAAAGCAGGTCACCCCCCCCCCCCCCCCTGTAAAAAATATGTGCGTGAAAAGGACAATTAAAGTGTCCACAACCATCTACCCTCTTAATGGTCTACCTTTAAATAGTCGCCAAAATAGATACTGCAAGTGATATATATATAGGTTAAAGATAAAGGTCAAAATATATATATATATAATTATATATATACTCAGCACATTGTCTTGTCATACGGTTTTCATAAGATTAGTTCTCAATTTACTTATCTCTCTCTCTCTCTCTCTCTCTCTCTCTCTCTCTCTCTCTCTCTCTCTCTCTCTCTCTCTCTCTCTCTCTCTCATTTAATCACGGTCAAAACTCACAGTATACACATATACAATTTCTACCTTTTCATCACAGACTCGCCCTCAGAAAAAAAATTGAAAAAAACTAGCCGTGCGGATCAGAATTAATCCTTTGGCCCTCTGAACTATTCAAACTACACACACACACACACACACACACACACACACACACACACACACACACGCATACATACACACACACACACACACACACACACACACACACACACACACACACACACACACACACACACGCATACATACACACACACACACACACACACACACACACACACACACACACACACACATACATACACACACACATACATACACACACACATACATACACACACACACACACACACACACACACACATACATACACAAACACACACACACACACACACACACACACACACACACACACAAATAATACTTGTTAGCGCACATGCTCATAATCATATGCACGCACACACTCACTCACTCACACACACTCTCTCTCTCACTCTCTCTCTCTCTCTCTCACACACACACACACACACACACACACACACCATCTTGTTTTAATTCCACACACACCCATTCCGTTTCCCAGACCCCCACTAACTTTGTCTGGTGTGAGGTAAACACGAATCTGTCCCTGTATTTAGTAAAGATTACCTTAATTTGGCTAGAATTTGGTTTACATAGATTTACTTAGATTTAGTTAGACTAGCTTTGGTTTGGCTTATTCAAAACAGTTGAGTTAGATAATAGAAGATATACTGTATATATATATATATATATATATATATATATATATATATATATATACCCTGTTCATTATTGGTAGGCCATAAATTGTGACCTCTATCCTCTTTAACTTAAAAAGGACTAAAGCAAATGGGCTGTAAATTTCCACACCTATTCCAAGGCTGACTCTTCCCAAATGATAGACATATTAGCTCGATGTCTCTATCGCTACTCTTCATCTCGCTAAACGTAAAATATATGTTAAGGGAGATGGTTCACTTTTTGGGCGATTTTTGCATGTATTAATTATTTTTCCAGTTTCCTCCCTAGACCTCCATCAAATTAAAAAAAAAAAAAAAAAAAAAACAGCCATTGGATCCCCCTTCTAGATTAATGTGTACATTTTTCGGTAGAAAAATTTACCGGCCGAAGGCCGGTTCTTCCAACATTACAGGGTCACTATCGTTCGCCAGGAAAAAAATCGACACCTAAATAGCACAACAATCTAAATATTGACGAATAAATGGGGCGAAAGGTCTTAAAATTGACTAAGTAATGGGGCAAACATCTTAGCATCTGAAAACTAATGGGGCTATACAGGAGGGAGAAATTGGTCCAGAAAACCGGCCCATCCCCCCCTTAAGTAGCCTACAGGACACAATCCGGTCCATAGCATGTGTATGAGTATTAACCCCTTCAGTACCGGTGACGTCCTTTTCAGTTTATTCCGCCACCAATTAATAGAGGATCTTACTCAGCATAGAAAGGACGTCTATTAGTTAAGAGGCTACAGACTATCTCAATTAATACTTTTAGATGCCGTGTATATTTCCTAAGCTGCATAAAACCGTCTATATATAGCTAGAATATAATACAGCAGACGTCGCTGGTACTGAAAGGGTTAAGGGGAGGCAGACCGTTTTTCTGGACCCCCTTCTCCCTAATGTTTAGCCCCACTAGTTTTGAGAATGTAAGACGTTCGGCCCATTAGTTTGGCGATTTTAACACCTTTCCCCCCATTTCGTTGTCAATTTTAAGACCTCACGTGCCATTTAGGTGTCGATTTTTTCCTGGCGAGCGATAGCGAGCCTGCAATTTTAAGAGGAACCGGCCTTCGGCCGGGACATTTTTCTACCGAAAAATGTACAAATTTATCTTGAAGGGGGGTCTAGGGGGTGTTTTTGTAAGCTTGATGGAGGTCTAGGGAGGAAACTAAAAAAATATATGAATAAATTAATTAATAGACCAAACAAACGGTCTGCCTCCCCTTAATAGATGGCAATAGGCTTCGCGCTCATACACACGTCACCAGCTGTTTCTTGGCTAGCGCTCCCCTCTCACTATTTTATATAGTTGTTATTAGGTAAATGGAATAGAGTTAGGTTAATGATAATGATTTAACTTTGATTATTTGATGTTATCCATATATTATATATTTTACCGCCCTGCTTGTTAGAGGTAGGTGTACACTCGCATGCCATAGTCTCTAACCCACTCGTAAATATTCCTGGTAATTCCGGTTTCTAATTATGGAAGTATATCTGGAAACTAATTTAATACCTTCACCCACAGTACGTAATGTTCATCATATTCTGGTTACCAGTAGTAGTAGTAGTAGTAGTAGTAGTAGTAGTAGTAGTAGTAGTAGTAGTATCTATATTAGATTGTCTCCTATAGATATCTTTCCTAAGGTTGCATAAAATCGTATAAAGTTACCCGGATTCTAAGCTAAATGACGGCTACGGATTCTGAATACATAAATAAGAACAACAAACTTGTTCTGCAAATTGAAAGGATTATGAATTCTCGGGCGTCTTCTCTCCACCCTGCCTAGCCTTCATTCCTTGGGGCTCGCTTTTAAGTGAGGCTTGGATTTTTTTCACTTTGTATACACTGCAATTATATATATATATATATATATATATATATATACTGTATATATATAGCTGTATATATAGTATAGTAAATATTTCACAAATACAGGTGAACTATATATATTTATCTGTATCTATCTATTTAGCTAGCTAAATATCTATCTATCTACAGTATATATATACTGTATATATATACTGTATATATATATATATATATATATCGCTATCAATCACTGGACCATTTTATACCGGTAAGGGTTTCAAGTTCTATTCTCGCCAGGGGTTTGTTGATATCTGTGGATTCCGTTTGACCCGTAGGCACTATATTTTGCTATAAACTCACCGACATACCCTAATTGCTATAAACTATAGTCTTTTCAGTAAGTCTAGAAACCCGTCGTGTTCAGTATATTTTGGATTAATTTAGAACATAGTGTTGTTAAAGGTGTATACAGCTACTTAATTAAGGGCAGATTTCCACTGGAGGGATTTTTTTCTTGACCCCTTTCTCCCTCCTGTCTAGCCCCATTGCTTTTGAGATTTTAAGACGTTTGCCCCCATTAGTTTGGTGATTTTTAAGAATTTTCGCCCCATTCTGTCAATTTTAAGACCTTTCGTGCCATTTAGGTGTCGATTTTATCCAGGCGAGCGATAGCGAGCCTGTAATTTAAGAGTAATCGGCCTTTGGCCGGGACATTTTTCTACCGAAAAATGTACACATTTATCTTGAAAGGGGGTCAAGGGGGTGACATTTTAAGATTGCTGGAGGAGTAGGAAACAAACTAGAAACCTCCCCTTAAGTTACTTACATAAGTATTTTAAGGGGAGTTTTTAGTTACCTTTATATGTGTACATTTTCCTAAATATCAGACTCGCTATTGCTTGGCCAGGAAACCATCGACACTTAAATGGTACGAAAAGGCTTAATATTGACAAAGCCATTGGGCGAAAGATCTTAAAATCGCCAATATAATGGGGCAAACGTCTTGAAATCTCAAGTACTAATGGGGCTAAGCATGAGGGAGAAGGGTGACAGAAAAGCAACTCTCCTTAAACCCGAATAGACCGCCTTTTTACCTTTGATTGTGGCTAAACTTAGATTATTTTTAGCAGGTTAAGGGGAGGTCTCCACTTGAGGGATTTTTTTCTTGACCCCTTTCTCCCTCATGTTTAGCCCCATTGCTTTTGATATTATAAAACGTTTGCCCCATTAGTTTAGCGATTTTAAGAACTTTCACCCCGTATTAAGACCTTTCGTGCAATTCAGGTGTCGATTTTATCCTGGCGAGCGACAGCGAGCCTGTAATTTAAGAGGCACCGGCCTACGGCCGGGACATTTTTCTACCGAAAAATGTACAAATTTATCTTGAAAGGGACTCAAGGGGGTGTAATTTTAAGCTTGATGGAGGTCTAGGGAACAAACTAAATACCTCCCCTTAAGTAGGACCCATCTGCTTTAGAGGAGGTATGGCCCATTTGAGTCGAAAGGTAGATAATCATAAAGTAAAGAAACTCGTCTAATGGTAACCAGATTATGATGACAATTACGTAATGGTGGTGAAGGGGTTAACCCCACCG
This sequence comes from Paralithodes platypus, assembly GCA_032716605.1. Lineage (NCBI taxonomy): Eukaryota > Metazoa > Arthropoda > Malacostraca > Decapoda > Lithodidae > Paralithodes > Paralithodes platypus. The sequence goes on along the minus strand of CM064493.1, from coordinate 52,707,728 downwards.
AAGGTACTTAAGGGGAGATTTCCACTTGAGGGATTTTTTTTTCTTGACTCCTTTCTCCCTCATGTTTAGCCTCATTGTTTTTTCTAATTGTAAGACGTTTGCCCCATTATTTTGACGATTTTAAGAACTTTCAACCCATTTCTGTCAATTTTAAGACCTTCCGTGCCATTTAGGTGTCGATTTTATCCTGGCGAGCGATAGCGAGCCTGTAATTTAAGAGGAACCGGCTTTCAGCCGGAACATTTTTCTACCGAAAAATGTACAAATTTATTTTGAAAGGGGCTCAAGGGGGTGTAATCTTAAGCTTGAAGGATATCTAGGGACCAAACTAAAAACCTCCCCTTATTATGCGTGTCATCATGGATATATAATTAACTCGGTGTTTACATTGTACGTGCGACTAACCATTTCAAGATACTAATACGCATTTCCTTTCTGGTTCTTGGGTATTGTTAGACGGTTATATTCAGATTAGGAAGGGTAGAAAAGTAGAGAGAGAGAGAGAGTGAGTGACAGAGAGAGAGAGAGAGTGAGTGACAGAGAGAGAGAGAGAACAAAGACAGAGAGAGAGCGAGAGAGAGAGAGAGAGAGAGAGAGAGAGAGAGAGTAAAAGAGAGAGACAGACAGACAGAGAGAGAGAGAGCAGTGTAGCATTATGTTGGTGTGGGATCGAGCCTCCTCAGGGACCACTTGGGGTCTGTGTTTACCCCCGATCAAGTGACTCTATGGCCTCTTAGTCTCTCTCTCTCTCTCTCTCTCTCTCTCTCTCTCTCTCTCTCTCTCTCTCTCTCTCTTTGTTTTTGTTCTCTCTCTCTTTTCTCTCTCTCTCTCTCTCTCTCTCTCTCTCTCTCTCTCTCTCTATTTATCTCTCTCTCTCTCTCTCTCTCTCTTTGTTTCTCTTTCTCTCTCTGTCTTTGTTTTTCTCTCTTTCTTTGTTTCTCTCTCTCTCTCTCTCTCTCTCTCTCTCTCTCTCTCTCTCTCTCTCTCTCTATGTTTCTCTTTCTCTCTCTGTCTTAGTTTTTCTCTTTCTTTGTCTCTCTCTCTCTCTCTCTCTCTCTCTCTCTCTCTCTCTCTCTCTCTCTCTCTCTCTCTCTCTCTCTCTCTCTCTCTCTCTCTCTCTCTGGTCCTATGTTCTTTTATCGTTTGCTTATTATCTCTATTGTGAGCCCCTTTTCTCGGATCATCTTTGTCCTTATCTATGTATTTATCTCTTTATCTATCTGTGTATCTTTCTATGTACCTATCAGTAAATGCATCGTCTGTCTTTATATACAGATAGATGGATAGCTAGATATCTAGCTATAAATAAAGATACATACATACATACATACATATATTCGTACATACATACATACATACATGTGTGAGGCTGCTTCATTCATACCGCACTACTCAAAAGGTTCGAGTCAAAAACATTTCGTCTCTTCAACTCGCCTTCTCTTACTAATTCCTTACTACACGCAGCAATGTTGCCTCTCTCTCACTCTTCTACTGCTATTACTATAATCAGTGTTTTTTCAGAACTTTCTCAGTGTATACTGCACAAAGTACCGGTAGGTGATACCCGTCTTTCAACACATTCCTTTCCCTATGCTGTCCAACCCTCTAACGCAAGAGTGAACCGATTTTCACATTCTTTCTTCTACTTAACAAGTAAACGTTGGAATTCTCCCTCGAGCTGTCTTTTCCTCATCCTACGACTTGGACTGCTTCAAACGCCGTCTCTAGACCTTTTGAGTATAACGCACCTTGACTTTGGCCCTCTAACATTCGTTCAACTTGTTTTTATTTATTTTATTTTTTTTTGGGGGGTAGGGGGGGGGGGGGCACTTGCTACAGGCAGCTCAGCTTTTTGTTCCCTTCATACTTATATAAATACAAATAAAAATAAATTATATATATATATATATATATATATATATATATATATATATATATATATATATGAAAGAGGTTTTCTCTCGTGTGTACCCAATTATACCAAGGTAAAATAGTTCACATTTATTCTGACTTCTCTAAGGGGGGACTTTTGCATTTCTTTGAATGGCTAAGACCTTGGAATAACTGTGGTGGTGTTTATGTTGCCTTTACAAATGTGTTTATTCTGTTCTCGCTTTTGTGTTCCTGGTAACATTATGAATATTATTTATTTTATTCATTTATGTGTGTATATTTGGTTAGCATTTTTTCTCGTGTAAATGACTGGTTAATGTTTTTGTATGTATTCTATATTCATTTGCTTGACATAATGTGAACTTAATGTAACTTTAACCATAATTAACTTCAACTTTAATTATCCAAACCTTTACCTATCTATACTCAAACCTATCTTAACCTGAGTACTATAGTCTATTCGCTGTAAGTAGGCGAGCAATCATCACCTCTATCCTCTGTAACTCAAAAAGGGCTAGAACAATTGGGCTGTAAATTTCCACGTGGATTCCTTGACTAACTCTCCCAAATGGTAGAAATATTAGCTCGATTACTCAAGTCGTTTTTGAGTTACAGAGGTTAGAGGTCATGATTTCTCGCCTACTTACAGCGAATAGACTATAGGTGTACAGTGGCGCTAATAGACTATAGGTGTACAGTGGCGCTAATAGACTCTAGGTGTACAGTGGCGCTAATAGACTATAGGTGTACAGTGACGCTAATAGACTATAGGTGTACAGTGGCGCTAATAGACTATAGGTGTACAGTGGCGCTAATAGACTATAGGTGTACAGTGGCGCTAATAGACTATAGGGGTACAGTGGCACTAATAGACTATAGGGGTACAGTGGCGCTAATAGACTATAGGTGTACAGTGACGCTAATAGACTATAGGTGTACAGTGGCGCTAATAGACTATAGGGGTACAGTGGCGCTAATAGACTATAGGGGTACAGTGGCGCTAATAGACTATAGGTGTACAGTGGCGCTAATAGACTATAGGGGTACAGTGGCGCTAATAGACTATAGGTGTACAGTGGCGCTAATAGACTATAGGTGTACAGTGGCGCTAATAGACTATAGGTGTACAGTGGCGCTAATAGACTATAGGTGTACAGTGGCGCTAATAGACTATAGGTGTACAGTGACACTAATAGACTATAGGTGTACAGTGGCGCTAATAGACTATAGGTGTACAGTGGCGCTAATAGACTATAGGTGTACAGTGGCGCTAATAGACTATAAGTGTACAGTGGCGCTAATAGACTATAGGTGTACAGTGGAGCTAATAGACTATAGGTGTACAGTGGCGCTAATAGACTATAGGTGTACAGTGGCGCTAATAGACTATAAGTGTACAGTGGCACTAATAGACTATAGGGGTACAGTGGCACTAATAGACTATAGGTGTACAGTGGCGCTAATAGACTATAAGTGTACAGTGGCACTAATAGACTATAGGTGTACAGTGGCACTAATAGACTATAGGTGTACAGTGGCACTAATAGACTATAGGTGTACAGTGGCACTAATAGACTATAGGTGTACAGTGGCACTAATAGACTATAGGTGTACAGTGGCACTAATAGACTATAGGTGTACAGTGGCACTAATAGACTATAGGTGTACAGTGGCACTAATAGACTATAGGTGTACAGTGGCACTAATAGACTATAGGTGTACAGTGGCACTAATAGACTATAGGTGTACAGTGGCACTAATAGACTATAGGTGTACAGTGGCGCTAATAGACTATAGGTGTACAGTGGCACTAATAGACTATAGGTGTACAGTGGCGCTAATAGACTATAGGTGTACAGTGGCACTAATAGACTATAGGTGTACAGTGGCACTAATAGACTATAGGTGTACAGTGGCACTAATAGACTATAGGTGTACAGTGGCACTAATAGACTATAGGTGTACAGTGGCACTAATAGACTATAGGTGTACAGTGGCGCTAATAGACTATAGGGGTACAGTGGCGCTAATAGGCTATAGGTGTACAGTGGCACTAATAGACTATAGGTGTACAGTGGCACTAATAGACTATAGGTGTACAGTGGCACTAATAGACTATAGGTGTACAGTGGCACTAATAGACTATAGGTGTACAGTGGCGCTAATAGACTATAGGGGTACAGTGGCGCTAATAGACTATAGGTGTACAGTGGCGCTAATAGACTATAGGTGTACAGTGGCGCTAATAGACTATAGGTGTACAGTGGCACTAATAGACTATAGGTGTACAGTGGCGCTAATAGACTATAGGGGTACAGTGGCGCTAATAGACTATAGGTGTACAGTGGCGCTAATAGACTATAGGGGTACAGTGGCGCTAGTAGACTATAGGTGTACAGTGGCGCTAATAGACTATAGGTGTACAGTGGCGCTAATAGACTATAGGTGTACAGTGGCGCTAATAGACTATAGGGGTACAGTGGCGCTAATAGACTATAGGGGTACAGTGGCGCTAATAGACTATAAGTGTACAGTGGCGCTAATAGACTATAGGTGTACAGTGGCGCTAATAGACTATAGGTGTACAGTGGCGCTAATAGACTATAAGTGTACAGTGGCGCTAATAGACTATAAGTGTACAGTGGCACTAATAGACTATAGGTGTACAGTGGCGCTAATAGACTATAGGTGTACAGTGGCGCTAATAGACTATAGGTGTACAGTGGCGCTAATAGACTATAGCTGTACAGTGGCACTAATAGACTATAGGGGTACAGTGGCACTAATAGACTATAGGGGTACAGTGGCACTAATAGACTATAGGTGTACAGTGGCGCTAATAGACTATAGGGGTACAGTGGCGCTAATAGACTATAGGGGTACAGTGGCGCTAATAGACTATAGGTGTACAGTGGCGCTAATAGACTATATGGGTACAGTGGCGCTAATAGACTATAGGGGTACAGTGGCGCTAATAGACTATAAGTGTACAGTGGCGCTAATAGACTATAGGTGTACAGTGGCGCTAATAGACTATAGGTGTACAGTGGCGCTAATAGACTATAGGTGTACAGTGGCGCTAATAGACTATAGCTGTACAGTGGCGCTAATAGACTATAGGTGTACAGTGGCGCTAATAGACTATAAGTGTACAGTGGCGCTAATAGACTATAGGGGTACAGTGGCGCTAATAGACTATAGGGGTACAGTGGCGCTAATAGACTATAGGGGTACAGTGGCGCTAATAGACTATAGGTGTACAGTGGCGCTAATAGACTATAGGGGTACAGTGGCGCTAATAGACTATAAGTGTACAGTGGCGCTAATAGACTATAGGTGTACAGTGGCGCTAATAGACTATAGGTGTACAGTGGCGCTAATATACTAATGGTGTGCAGTGGCGCTAATAGACTATAGGTGTACAGTGGCGCTAATAGACTATAGGGGTACAGTGGCGCTAATAGACTATAGGTGTACAGTGGCGCTAATAAGTCATGTTCCAGCTGTCATTACGTTTGGTTCGCTCTGTGCTGTATTAATGTCTGTCAGATGTTGAATAGGGTGGGTAAGTGTAGGAACATGTTTGTACATTTCAGTTGATATGAAGAAATGAAGCTTAGATATTGCTGATACCAATTATTGATCAAAACATACATGGTGCCGAGATATCTCTTATTAGCGCGACTGTACTTTCAAATACCATAATCTGTAGCCAACTCATAGACATTCGTGAATATCACTTATTTCTAATGTTTGAAGTATATCTCTGGAAGCGAATAAATTTATGAATATAATGTTCTATTCGTCAACTACAAAAATATATAACTATTTACTGAAAAACAAACTCTACCCAAAACCAATCCGGATTGTTATTATGGCATTAAGGGGGGGGGGGGGTCACCCTGTTTTTTTCTCTCTCTCCTTTTCTCTCTTTCTCTGGCTTGTATCCATTCGGCCCCATTCAGCCAACTGTGTTAAGACGTTTATCCCCATCCAGGTGTCAATTTCTTCCTGGCGAGCGATAGCGAGCCAGCATTGTATGGAGAAATCCGGCTTCGCCAGAAAAAAAATTCTATCGAAAAATGTACAAATTTAGGTTGCTGTCAAAACAACAATATATATATATGCCGGCTCGGTACCGCTCGCCAGGAAAATATTGACACCTGGATGGGGGAAAATGTCTTAAAACAGTAGGCTGAATGGGGCCGAATGGATACAAGCCAGAAAAAGAGAGAAATGGAGAGAAAAAAAGCCGGTGACCCCCCTTAAGAAAAACATAGGGGGTCCACGGATATTGATGAGTGAGTAGAGACTATGGCCTCCGAGTGTACCCTGTTCGAAAGTCCAACTCGATTATAGGCGAAAAGACCCCCTAGACGAAATGACCAAACGTTATTTTCACTCATATGTCTTGTCGTCTGGCTCGAAAATGTTGACGCTTAGAAATAGGTTTGTTATTTCCAGGGTAAGATGGGCGTGTTTTGAGGTGTCATTTATTAGGGAGGGTGATGGGTGGAATACAGCTGTTATTTATCCCCCCTCTACTCTTTTTTTTTTTTTTTTTTTTTTTTTTTTTTTTTTTTTTTACCGTGTGTGTCTGTTCTCATAGTGTACTTAATTAATGATTGTGTTATATATATATATATATATACCCGGTATATGTATATATATACACAATATAACAGTATATTATTATAGATAGTAGATCTATTATCAATATGACGATAACGATTTTCTACTACTACTATAACTACTACTACGGTACTACTACTACTACTACTAATAATAATAGAGATATGAACACTCTCCTGCCTTAACCCTTCATATTGTATATAGTAGGACGGCAAATTGAGGTGATTTATATTTATTTACATATTGTCATTATCTATTTTTATTGTATTATTTATTTTCTCCCTAGACCTCCATCAAACTAATATACAGGGTGTCCCAGGAGGAAAGGGCATAACTTTGGGAAATGGTAGAACAAAATGGTAGAACAAAATGGTAGAACAAAATATTCTAAGCCCAAAATATTCCAAATCTCGACCGTTATAGAGATATTGCATGTTGAAAATGGTATTTTCTTCAGTATTTCCCCATAAGGCTGGCATAGCTGTCCTAGTGCCTACCACACCTACATCTTTCTGCAATTATTTTGTGATGTTATTGTAAAGATACTATAATGCTGTAAGTTGCAAAATGATTATGGACATATTAGCTCACTTTGGACCAGTTGGAAACTATTTGAAATGGAAGAGTTCATTACAGTGATGCGGGGGAGGACACTACATTAAACCTTCAATATTTGTTTAACGGTTGAGATTTGGACTTTTTGTTATGGAACAATTTATGGCTTAGAATACCTTGTTTTATCATTTTATGCTTAGAATACCTTGTTCCATCAATCATTTTATGCTTAGAATACCTTGTTTTATCATTTTATGCTTAGAATACCTTGTTTTATCATTTTATGCTTAGAATACCTTGTTTTATCATTTTATGCTTAGAATACCTTGTTTAATCATTTTATGCTTAGAATACCTTGTTTTATCATTTTATGCTTAGAATACCTTGTTTTATCATTTTATGCTTAGAATACCTTGTTTTATCATTTTATGCTTAGAATACCTTGTTTTATCATTTTATGCTTAGAATACCTTGTTTTATCATTTTATGCTTAGAATACCTTGTTTTATCATTTTATGCTTAGAATACCTTGTTTTATCATTTTATGCTTAGAATACCTTGTTTTATCATTTTATGCTTAGAATACATTGTTTTATCATTTTATGCTTAGAAAGCTTGTTTTATCATTTTATGCTTAGAATACCTTGTTTTATCATTTTATGCTTAGAATACCTTGTTTTATCATTGTATGCTTAGAATACCTTGTTTTATCATTTCCCAAAGTTATGCCCTTTCCTCCTGGGACACCCTGTATATAAATTAATAAAAAAATATAATCTCATATTACGTTGGGCTATGTTTAAGGGGAGATATCCACTTGAGGGATTGTTTTCTTGACTCCTTTCTCCCTCATGTTTAGCCCCATTGTTTTCCTAATGTTAAGACGTTCGCCCCATTATTTTGACGATTTTAAGAACTTTCAACCCATTTCTGTCATTTTTAAGACCTTTCGTGCCATTTACGTGTCGATTTTATCCAGGCGAGCGATAGCGAGCCTGTAATTTAAGAGGAACCAGCTTTCAGCCGGGACAGTTTTCTACCGAAAAATTTACAAATTTATCTTGAAAGGGGCTCAAGGGGGTGTAATCTTAAGCTTGAAGGATATCTAGGGACCAAACTAAAAACCTCCCCTTAACATGTTCACTCCATTTACAGTATATGCCGGGGTCTGCGAAGATATTTTAGGGTGCGCTATGCGGAGGGACAACTACACTCAATAATCCCTTTAAGGGGGGTCACCTGCTTTTGTTCTGTCCTTTTCTATCTTTCTCCGGCTTGTATCCATTTGGCCCCATTCAGCCTACTGTTCTAAGACTATCCCCATCCAGGTGTCAATTTTTTACTGGTGAGCGGTAGCGAGCCAGTATATTTTTTATTTTTGTTTGACAGCAAGCTAAATTTGTACATTTTTCGATAGAAAAATTTCTCCGGCGAAGCCGGATTTCTACATATAATGCTGGCTCGCTATTGCTCGCCAGGAATAAATCGACACCTGGATGGGGATAAACGTCTTAAAATAGTTGGCTGAATGGGGCCGAATGGATACAAGCCAGGGAAAGAGAAAAGGAGAGAAATAACAAAACGCAAGTCGCCCCCCTTAAGGCGGGGAAGGGCATATTTAATTGGTCGATTTGTTTTTTAATATATTTACTAGTCTCGGTTTACTCGTCGCTAGCTATCCCCCCCCCCCCCCCCTCTCTCTCTCTCTCTTTTTTACTCATCCTCCCTCCCTCGCGCCCCCCCCCCCACCTCTTCCTCTTCCTCCCTCCCTTGCCCCCCCCCCCCTCCTTCCTACCTATGCCTTCCCTGTCAATATTTACCCTCTTGACGCCTGCCCCCCCCCCCCCCTCTCTCTCTCTCTCTTTTACTCATCCTCCCTCCCTCGCGCCCCCCCCACCTCTTCCTCCCTTGCCCCCCCCCCCCTCCTTCCTACATATTCCTTCCCTGTCAATATTTACCCTCTTGACGCCTCCCCCCCCCCCTTCCCTTTTTTTGGGGGGAGAGAGAGATTTACAAAGATACACTGGCTGCACCAAACCTGCGCCCCAAGCGTGGTGTTAATTTGAATTTTTTTCTGGAAGAGAAATGGCAAAAGCTGCCTGTAACGAGAGAGAGAGAGAGAGAGAGAGAGAGAGAGAGAGAGGCGGCAATGATGGTAATGAATCGGACCACTATATATTCCGTCTATGATGCTGAAATAGTGGTCATGCTGTTCTTAACCCTTTCACGCACAGGACGCGATTTGAGCCTATTCTGGGTGTGGTGTCCCGAGTTCGAATCCCGGGAGGACCATTTGCTTTCATTAGTTTATTCAAGTGCATTGGGGTTTGTAATTGATGATCAATGTTTAGAACGGGGTGTTATTTAATACTTAAAAGCCTTTGTGACCATCAGGGGTGTTTAGAAACCTTTAGTTTAGTTACTTCAACCTCTGCAGTTATCTTTGAGTTAGCTGTGGGCAGAAAACTAATTTTGGAGAGGTAATTATCAGATTGAGAGAACTCTATTTCAGAATGCTAATCGGCAACCCCCGAGTCCACAGGATAACGAGAGGGTTAAGGTGGTCGTAGATATTTGGTTTTTTATATAATTATTTAATCTCGCTAGACCTCTATCAAGCATATAACCCCAGATCCCCTTCAAGATACATTTTTACATTTTTGGGTAGAAAAATAATCCGGCCAAAAGCCGGTTGCTCCTAAAATTACAGGCTCGCTATTACTCGCCTGGAAAATTTCGACACTTAAATGGCATGCAAGGTCTTAAAATGGACAGAAATTGAGCGAAACGTCTTCAAATCTTCAAACTAATGGGGCAAAAGTCTCAAAATATCAAAACTAATTTGGCTAATGTCTTAAAATATCAAAACTTATTGGGCTAACATGAGGGAGAAGGGGGTCCTAATAATAAAACAAAACTCTAGTGAAATTCTCCCCTTAAACCTTATGCAGTATCTCTCTATCTATTGCCATACACCTTCGTTGCCGCGGGGGGTGGCCACAAATGAATCACTGCCATCAAGTCTATTTATTAGTGGTGTTGATATCCAAAACGCTCATCGTTGTGTACAGTAGCGAGTGAGGTGCATGGGTTAAGGCTATTGATGGAATTGATAGGGTTGTGAAGTTGGAATGGATGTGGTTGTATATTTGGAATGCTTGTGGATGTAAAGTTGGAATGGCTGTGGTTGTGAATGAAGGGTAATGTAAAGTTGGAATAGCTATGGTTGTAAAGTTGGAATGGATGTGGTTGTAAAGTTGGAATGGATGTGGTTGTAAAGTTGGAATGGCTGTGGTTGTAAAGTTGGAATGGATGTGGTTGTAAAGTTGGAATGGCTGTGGTTGTGAATGAAGGTTAATGTAAAGTTGGAATAGCTATGGTTGTAAAGTTGGAATGGATGTGGTTGTAAAGTTGGAATGGCTGTGGTTGTAAAGTTGGAATGGATGTGGTTGTAAAGTTGGAATGGCTGTGGTTGTAAAGTTGGAATGGATGTGGTTGTAAAGTTGGAATGGCTGTGGTTGTAAAGTTGGAATGGATGTGGTTGTGAATTAATGTTATTGTAAAGTTGGAATGGCTGTGGTTGTGAATGAAGGGTAATGTAAAGTTGGAATAGCTATGGTTGTAAAGTTGGAATGGATGTGGTTGTAAAGTTGGAATGGATGTGGTTGTAAAGTTGGAATGGCTATGGTTGTAAAGTTGGAATGGATGTGGTTGTAAAGTTGGAATGGCTGTGGTTGTAAAGTTGGAATGGATGTGGTTGTAAAGTTGGAATGGCTGTGGTTGTAAAGTTGGAATGGATGTGGTTGTGAATTAATGTTATTGTAAAGTTGGAATGGCTGTGGTTGTGAATTAATGTTATTGTATAGTTGTAATGGCTGTGGATGTGAATGTAGACTAGTCAGCCTGATCATACCGATCAGGTGCTATTTTTCACATTGTCAATGTCACACACTGGTCTACAGCACCTCTGATGTCTACCACTGATATCTGGGTTGGTAGGCCATGGGGTCAATATTAAATAATATATATACAGTATATATATATATATATATAGCCTATATAGATGTGTGTGAATTTGTATTTTGTTTGTGTGTATTCATTGTTTTCTGTTGTGTTTTGTGGTGTCCCTATTCTAGCTCTGTCTTGAGTCGGCCACCCCCAAAAAAAGAAAAAAAAGATAGAAAAACAAATATATATATATATATATATATATATATATATAATGGGTGAAAGAATGTCAAAATGAGTGAGAAGAGCATAATTATAAATAACTTCCTTCCATTAAGATAACCACGCCAGATTCCACCCACTCTTTCCTCCACACTTAAGAGGGAGGTAGTTGTTTTTTCTCCCTCATGCTTAGTCCCACTAGTTTTGAGATTTGTAGCCGTTCTTACCATTAGTTTGGCGAATTAATTAAGTTGCGCCCAATTTCTATGTCAATATAAAGACCTTTCGTGCCATTTAGTTGTCGATTTTCTTCTGGAGGAGCCGGCCTTAGGCCGGGACATATTTCTACCGAAAAATGTAAAAAATTATCTTGAAGGGGGTCTAGGGATTTTTTTTTTTTAATTATAGCCTGATGAAGGTATAGCGTGGTTACTATAAAATAAAAAAAACAAAAAATATATAAATAGACTCAAAACTAACCACTACCCCCTTAAGCCCGGCAGCATCCCCCCCTACTAGTCCGCAGCTGGGTTACTATTTACAACCGGCTCTGGATAAATGGACCGGGATAATTTCTTCCTGTTGCTGGTAACTGGGAAATAAGTGAGTGAAATAAGTGGCCCCAGTAAGAGAGGGTGGGGTTTTTGGTTCATAAGTGTGTGTGTGTGTGTGTGTGTGTGTGTGTGTGTGTGTGTGTAGCCCGAGTAAGGGAGGGTGGGTTTTTTGGTTCATAAGTGTGTGTGTGTGTGTGTGTGTGTGTGTGGGTGTTGGTGTACTTACTCTAGTTGTACTTACTCTAGTTGTATTGCGGGAGTGAGCATGCTCGTTATTTCCCGCCTCCTATGTGTGTAGGTGTTATATGTATCGTTGGAATGGCTGTGGATGTGTGTGTAGTCTGTATTTTTAGCCAATTGGCGACATCGGAAACGAAGGCTTAGGGTGGATCTGTATGGTACCATTCTCACTATAGACGGTACCGTCTCGCCCGAAGGCTTAGGTAGCCATCAGCTTAGGTGAACCATATGATACCCATCTCGCCTTGTACCATTTTTGCCAACCCCACGTGGGACGTCACAACGTCGTCCACTTATTCCAGGTACCTATTTACAGCTAGGTGAACTGAGGCTAACACATGAAAGGAGACAAGCCCAATTTGTCTCCGCCCGACCGGGGATTGAACCCCCGACCCCTCGTGTGTGAGACGAGAGCTCTACCTACTAGGCTACGGGCTGTGTGTGTGTGGGGCCCGAGTAAGGGAGGGTGGGTTTTTTGGTTCATAAGTGTGTGTGTGTGTGTGTGGTTTTTTTTTTTTTCTGGTTTGTGTGAAATCAGGGTGTGAATGTTTTACGTTATATGACCATTGTGTCTTGTAAAATACGGGATTTACATTTTTATGAAGGAAGTGGATGTTGAGTTGCCCACATGATGTCTGTTCCTCTTCGTGATCTTATGTATGGAAGTAAAACCTATGAATGAATTGCGAGTGTGGTTTCTTTTCATTGTCAGTTGACTAATCAGTTGAGTTAACCACTGCAAAAGAAACTACACTCGTAATTTAAGCATGAACATTATATTTCCATGTATAAAATCACGTAGAGGAACAGAGCTTATGTGGGCAACTGTTCAATCTGCGAAATTAATAGTGAACTTCTTATGATATTAACGAAGCAAACGATATATAGAAATGTGTGTTTTGTGAAATATGGGGTTTTCATTTTTTGGAATATTCGGTGTTTGTCATACGAAATAAATAGTGTACTTCTTGCGATACTAACGAAGTATAGCTAAAGTAATTCTATATATGGGTTCCTAGTTACCCTGAAGATGTCGTGGCCAATGATGAGCTGTCTGGAATGTAACGTGGAAGGTGTCGGGATATTGATCCAAGGTTGGAACTGGGAATGGGAATACCTTGTAATTTATATATTTTGATACGTTTATTATAATATATTTATTTGTATAATTAATATTATTTGTATTATTATTATTATATTATTATTATTGTTATTATTATTATTATTATATTATTATTATTGTTATTATTATTATTATTATATTATTATTGTTATTATTATTATTATTAGTAGTAGTAGTAATAGTAGTACTATAGGTAGCGCCAACGAACTTGACAATAATCTTGACCCCTGACCTCTCTGTAACTCAAAAGGGCCTAGAACAAACTGGCTGTAATTATCCACACCTATTTCCTGGCGGACTCTTCCCATATGATAGAAACGTCATCCCGATTGCTTGCATTTTGTTTTCGAGTTATAAGAAGTTAAGGGATCAAGATTATTGTCAAGTTTGTTGGCGCTACCTATAGTAGTAGTAGTAGTAGTAGTAGCAGCAGCAGTAGTAGTAGCAGTAGCAGCAGTAGTAGTAGTAGTAGCAGCAGCAGCAGTAGTAGTAATAATATTGTTAATATGTGTATTATTAAGTTTAATTATTATTATCATTAATATTATTATTTATATTATTAGAAGTAGTAATAGTAGTAATAATAGTAGTAGTGCTGCTGTTGATTTTGTGTTTGTCAGTTACAATATGAAAATATGTTGATGAATATTGAGAGAGGTAATAAATAGGATCAGCATGGTTATTTTCGCCATTTTATACTTTATTCGTATTATGTTCACTTACATTCTCCCCCCCCTCTCTCTCTCTCTCTCTCTCTCTCTCTCTCTCTCTCGTACCCAGAGTCATTAAAGAGATCAATGCCAAAGGAGGGCTGCCAGTGGTTGTGTGTGTGTGTGTGTGTGTTTATGTGTGTGTGTATGTGTGTGTGTTTATGTGTGCGTGTGTGTGTGTGTGTTTATGTGTGTGTGTATGTTTATGTATGTGTGTGTGTGTGTGTGTGTTTATCTGTGTGTGTATCTGTGAGAGAGAGAGAGAGAGAGAGAGAGAGAGAGAGAGAGAGAGAGAGAGAGAGAGAGACTAAGAGAGAAAGTAAGCTAGAGTGAATTGGCTCTTACTGTATATCTGCAATATATCCACTATATATTAGTAATTACAATACTGAAATGTTTACATCATTAGTTTTATCGTTGATAAAATAAGACACAGGAGAGAGATTGAGAGCTGAGAGAGAGAGAGAGAGAGAGAGAGAGTACAAAGGAAAGTACAAAGGAGTACAAAGGAAATCAAGCAACAACAGATCTAGTGACCCTTCTAGGTTGCTTGTCCTCCAAAACACTGAGGATCAAGTGTCCAAACAGTGGTTTAGAGTGGGTAAGGGAACATTGGAAAGGGAATTACTGCCCTGGAACTAATGTCCGTGGCAGGATTAGGAAGTTAGTAGGGGACAGATGGGTTAGTAACTGAGGGGGGGATAAAATAAAGTTATTCATTTACAAACGCAGTCAGTCGCGGGTTTGATGCGAGATATTTGTCTAGGCGGAGTTTAAATGAATCAACGGTGATGCAGTCTATAACGTTTCGGGGAAGCCCATTCCACTAGTTGACAACTCGATTGAAGAAGAAATTCTTAGATTCGTGTGAGTTAAAAGATTTACCAATAATTTTGCAACCGTTTCCCCGCGTGTAATTAGATTGGTCGATAGTGAAGTACTTACTACAGTTCATATTGTCGATGCCTTTGATGATTTTGAACACTTGAATTAAGTCACCTCTTAATCTGCGCTGGGTTAAAGGAAATAGATTTACTTCTCTAAGACGCTCTTCGTATGGTTTGTTCTTTAGGCTAGGTATCATTTTGGTAACTCTACGTTGAACTCGTTCTAGCTTGTTTATATCTTTTTGGTAATAAGGGCACCAGGATTGAACGCAGTATTCCAGAAGAGGGCGGACTAAGGAATTGTAAAGGGTTAGGATAACTTCTTTGGATTTATGCTCAAATGACCTGCCTATAAAGCCAATTATTTTGTTTGCCTTCTTAACAACTTCTGAACATTGTTGACTCGGTTTTAGGTTACTCGATATTGTTACTCCCAGATCGGTTTCTCTGTTTACATTCTTAAGCTGAGTGCCATTCATCGAATAGTTTGCTTTCTCATTTAGGTATACGATATGTAGTACTTTACATTTATCCGCATTGAAACTCATTTGCCAAATTTGGGCCCAACATGACAATTTATCTAGATTGTGTTGCATATCGTCAACTTGTTCTTTTGAGAGTACGCTATTTGCAATTTTTGTATCGTCAGCAAATTTTGAGATTGTACAGGTGAGACCCTCATCTATGTCGTTGATGTAAATTAGAAAGAGAATTGGTCCTAGACCGATCCTGGGGGAGAGAGAGAGGAGAGAGAGAGAGAGAGAGGATAGAGAGAGAGAGAGAGAGAGAGGATAGAGAGAAGAAAGAAGAGAGAGGAGAGAGAGAGAGAGGACGAACGAGCAAAGAACGATTAGAGATGAGAAGATGAGAGAGAGAGAGAGAGAGAGAGAGAGATTGAAAGAGAGAGAGAGAGAGTAACCCTTATACCTGGCAAACTACCAGACCCCTTTGTTTTCCACTATAACAAACACCAAAACCCATCCTCTATCTTTAAATGTTATTGTTACCTCTCTATTTCCCGGCTCCTTGGTTCAGGGGGAGATATTCGCTTTTTCTGGACCGCCTTCTCCCTCGTGTTTATGCGTGTCAGTTTTGAGATTTTCAGACATTCGTTACGTTAGTTTGGCGATTTTCAGACCTTTCGCCCCATTTCTTTGTCAATATTAAGACCTTTCGTGCCATTTAGGTGTCGATTTTTACTTGGCGAGCGATAGCGAGCCTGTAATTTTGGAAGGAACCAGCCTTCGGTCGGGACATTTTTCTACCGAAAAATGTACAAATATATCTTGAAAGGGGATCAAGGGGGTGTTTTTTTAAGCTTGATGGAGGTCTAGCGAGGAAACTAAAAAATATAATTATTACATAATACATAGACCAAAAAATCTTCAAATGGTAAAGTTGGCTTCATTAGCTTAGAATTATGCTTAGTCTTTGCAACTCTCCAACTCAAGAGTGAACCGATATTCCCAGTTTTTCTTCTATTCAACAGCTGAACTCTGGAACTCTTCCTGAACCCATCTTTCCCTCATCCCATGATTTGAATGGCTTCAAACTCCGTGTGTCCAGGCATTTTGGCTCGAACGTTCCTTGATTTTGGCCATGTTACTCTTTAAACTCTGGCGGAGGCACTCGTCACAGGCATTTCTGCCTTTTGTCTCCCTCATCCACATAGAAGAAAAACAAATATGTTTTACTAATTACACACACCAAAATAACGAATATTATTGTGTATGATTTCTCATTTGGTCAGATTAAACTCCTTATTTACTTTTTTTGTTCACGATTTTACTTTGCATTAACTCTGTGAAGATCATGACACATTGTGACAGTGCATTCTTGTTATCATTAGACGATGATGTACAATGTAGGAAGGATGTGTGGGAATAGTAAGGGTTAAGACTGTCTCAATTAACCATCTGACTTCCATACACCCTTCCTAACCTTATTAATATCGTATAATAATAGCCAGAAAACGGATCAGAAATGCGTAATCAGATCTTGAAATGGTTAATTGCCAAGTGAACTCCCTATGTTTTTATTTATGCAATTATAACTAGGCCTATCTGGATTTTTTTTTTTTTTTTTTATTAGAACTTGCTTTTCAATAAATACTATATATAGTTTTGAAGTTGATGTATAGAGAATACTATTCATTAAGGGGGTGACCTGCTTTTTGTTATTTCTGTCCGTTTCTCTCTTTCTCTGGCTTGTATCCATTCGGCCCCCTTCAGCCAACTATTTTAAGACGTTTATCCCCATCCAGGTGTCGATTTCTTTCTGGCGAGCGATAGCGAGCCAGCATTATATGAAGAAATCCGGCTTCGCCGGAGACATTTTTCTATCGAAAAATGTACAAATTTAGCCTGCTGTCAAACAAAAATAAAAAATATGCTGGCTCGCTACCGCTCACCAGTAAAAAAAAATGACACCTGGATGGGGATAAACGTCTTAAAACAGTAGGCTGAATGGGGCCAAATGGATACAAGCCAGAGAAAGATAGAAAAGGACAGAACAAAAACAGGTCACCCCCCTTAATTCGTTTCCAGAGATATGCTTCCATAATAATATTGGAAATAGATGAAGTCAACGAATATTTATGAGTGGACTAAAGACTATGACTCTGAGTGTACAGTCACGCTAATAAGTGATGTCTCAGCACCAAGTATGTTTTGATCAATAATTGGTATCAGCAATATCTAAGCTTCATTTCTTTATATCGAGTGAAATATAAAACATGTTCCTACACTTACCCACCTTATTCAACATCCGACAGCCATTACTACAGCACAGAGCAAGCCAAACGTAATGACAGCTGGGACATGACTTATTAGCGCGACTGTACAATATAGAACACACTTACACCAATACAATCATATAGTCTGGTTCTTTTCAACTGACGGTAAATTGCAATGTTCCCAACAAGATTTCTCAGTTATTTTGAAGATTTTGTAGTGAAATTTGGTGCGGATTATAGAAACTTGACCTTAAGGGGAGGTATTTAGTTTGTTCCCTAGACCTCCATCAACCTTAAAATTACACCCCCTTGAGTCCCTTTCAAGATAAATTTGTACATTTTTCGGTAGAAAAATGTCCCGGCCGAAGGCCGGTTCCTCTTAAATTACAGGCTCGCTATCGCTCGCCAGGATACAATCGACACCTGAATTGCACGAAAGGTCTTAATATGAGTGAAAGTTCTTAAAATCGCTAAACTAATGGGGCAAACGTTTTAAAATATCAATAGCAATGGGGCTAAACATGAGGGAGAAAGGGGTCAAGAAAAAAATCCCTCAAGTGGAGATCTCCCCTTAATATGATGCAGAGACATAGCTAGTTATTTTGAAGATTTTGTAGTGAAATATGGTGCGGATTATAGAAACTTGGTCTTAATGTGATGCAGAGACATAGTAGTTTCATATTTGTCCATTAAGTATCGATAAACTAGTTGCTAAGGGATTACATTTGCCGTCAGCTGAGAAGAAACAGAGTATGCTACATCATTATAATGTGTGTGTAACAATTGTTTTGTTCGATTATTCCAATACTTTGTTCCAGCTTTTGGATCACAATAATTATGATTCTTATTTCTATGGGTTCTGTAATGAAGGCCCAATTAGGGAAGCTTTCTAAATGAGGTCTAATTAGTACGCTTTAATTGTGGACTGTTTATTTTTTATTATTATTATTTTTGTTTTTTCTTTTTAGTGGATGTGATTTATTATGTGTACCTTGATGTTATAGTGTAGGCTCTCTCTCTCTCTCTCTCTCTCTCTCTCTCTCTCTCTCTCTCTCTCTCTCTCTCTCTCTCTTTTCCTTATTCACATTCACACTCACCCTCTCTCGCTCTCACTCTCTCACACAAACACTCTCTCACTCTCTCCCTACCTTATTCACACTCACCCTCTCTCGCTTTCACTCTCTCTCACACAAACACACTCACTCTCTCCCTACCTTATTCACATTCACACTCACCCTCTCTCGCTCTCACTCTCTCTCACACAAACATACACTCTCTCTCTCTCTCTCTCTCTTATTCACATTCACACTCACCCTCTCTCGCTCTCACTCTCTCTCACACAAACACACACTCTCTCTCTCTCTCTTATTCACATTCACACTCACCCTCTCTCGCTCTCACTCTCTCTCACACAAACACACACTCTCTCTCTCTCTCTCTCTTATTCACATTCACACTCACCCTCTCTCGCTCTCACTCTCTCACACAAACACACACTCTCTCTCTCTCTCTTTTTCACATTCACACTCACCCTCTCTCTCTCTCACACAAACACACTCACTCACTCTCTCTCTCTCTCTTATTCACATTCACACTCACCCTCTCGCTCTCACTCTCTCACACTCACCCTCTCTCGCTCTCACTCTCTCACACTCACCCTCTCTCGCTCTCACTCTCAGACAAACACACTCACTCTCTCTCTCTCTCTCTCTCTCTCTCTCTCTCTCTCTCTCTCTCTCTCTCTCCTTCCATCAATACCCTTCTCCTTGCCTGCTTCTATCATCAATCTCTGGGACCCTTTCTTGTTTTCCCTGCCTGGAGGAATTGAAAGAGAGAGAGAGAGAGAGAGAGAGTGTGTGAGTGAGTGTATTTGTGTGTTTGTGTGAGAGTGAGAGCGAGAGAGGGTGAGTATGAATGTGAATAAGAGAGAGAGAGAGAGCGAGAGTATGAGACTGAGTGAGAATGGGAGCGTGAGTGTGTGCGTATGTGTAGGTGTGCTTGTAAATACCTGTAAGTGCATGGAAGTATTAACGTTTATGTGTGGGTTGTTGTTAAGTATACAACAACCCATATATATATATATATATATATATTAATATATATATATATATATATATATATATTAATATATGACCTTAATATATGACCTTAATTACATAAATAACTGTCAAACATGACAGTGTACTACTTATACCAATAAACAGCAATATATATACATTAATGTGAGAAAGGAGCAATGAGGTGGAGGAAGAGGTTGATTAATGAAGTAGGAAATGAGAGAGGGGGAGGAATATTAAGTAGATGGGAGGTAGATAGATACATATATATACTGTATATATACAGTGTATATATATATATATATATATATATATATATATATATGTAAGAGATAATTCATTATTCTATTAGATTGATGCTACTATTTATACAGTCATTAAGACATTTTGTAAGTTCAATGTAATCATTAATTGTATTTCCTAATTAACTTTATATAGGTTGATTTATTTGTTTATGTTTGTTTTTATTTATTATGTTCAAGACAAAAGCCAAATGATAGCGAGCGGTTTGCACGGATAAACAATAATTGATAATTATTTAACCCCAAAAATATATTCGTCATCAAATAATTATACTGAAAATCCCAACTTTTTTATCATAATGAAATTGATATGTAGTAATCCACGGGAAAATATTTGACATAAAATATTTCGCCACTATCATCACATTATCACCACTATCATCAAAACTATCATCACATTATCACCTATCATCACATTATCACCACTATCATCACATTATCACCACTATCATCACATTATCACCACTATAATCACATTGTCATCACATTATCACCACTATCATCACATTATCACCACTATCATCACAACTATCATCACATTATCACCACTATCATCACATTATTAACATCATCACATTATCATCACATTATCACCACTATCAACACATTATCATCACTATAACCACATTATCACCACCATCATCACATCCATAATCACAACTAATATAATTCACATCATCTAAGCTAATACAATAATCAGCTTATATTTAGATAATGATGCTGTGATGTGTAGGAGCTTTTTTTCCCTCCTTTTTTCTCTTTCACTGACTTGTATCCATTCGGCCCCATTCAGCCTACTGTTTTATGACGTTTACCCCCATTCAGGTGTCTATTTATCGCTCGCCAGAGACATTTTTCTATAAAATATAAAATGTACAAATTTAGCCTGCTCTCAAATTTTGTTTTTTAAATATGCTTGCTCGCTACCGCTCGACAGGAATAAAATCGACACCTGGATGGGGAGAAACCTCTTAAAACAGTAGGCTGAATGTAGCCGAATGGATACAACTCCGAGAGAGAGAGAAAACAAAACAAGGTGGGCCCCCTTAAGGTGTTGCGTTGTGTACAGGTAAGAGCCTAAATGGCGACGCACACATTTGAAGCAGTATCGAACACAAACGAGACAATACAATGCTTTATTATAGCCCAGATGCCTCAGAACTCGGCTTCAAGCCCTTCTGTATACCAGCAACCTTTTTTAAATTATGTGCTAGCTATTTATAGACGGTGTTGTGTAGTTTAGGAAGGATCTGTGGTAGTAAAAAGGGTTAAGTGAGATAGTTCGATGCCGGTTTAATAATTTTCATTTTAGTAAGCGTTGTTTCCACATAGCGATTTTGATAATTTAATTTGACTTTATATTGTCCTTGTCCCAATTTTGGTTTGTTTAGTTTGCAAGTTTTACATTTTAATTACTGGAGGCCCTTTATAAACTGAATACAATCGTCTACTAGTGGCCAGAACAAAGTTAAAAGGACGGCGCCGATACAGAAGGGGTTAAAGGTTCAAAGATTCGAATGTTTGTAACTGTATATAATTATGGTGAGAACTGTACATTTTATATTAACCATCTTATATTTGTTTGTATTGTCGTCGATGTGTGAGTAACTGTCAGGTATTAGATGAAAATATACATCTAATACAACTCGATTATTGAAAGTGCCTTATACGGACAGTCGAGGTTTTAAAGGGAGCCCACCTCGCTTATTTTCCTCTTTCTCTCCCTCTCTCTTTGGCTTGTATCCATTCGGCCCCATTCAACCTACTGTTTTAAGACGTTTATCCCCATCCAGGTGTCAATATTTTCCTGGCGAACGGTAGCGAGCCAGCATATATATTTTTTGTTTTGACAGCAAGCAAAATTTGTAAATTTTTCGATAGAAAATTTTCTCCGGCGAAGCCGGATTTCTCCATACAATGCTGGCTCGCTATCGCTCGCCAGGAAGAAATTGACACCTGGATGGGGATAAACGTCTTAAGACAGTTGGCTGAATGGGGCCGAATGGATACAAGCCTGGGAAAGAGAGAAAAAGAGAGAAAGATAAACAAAAAAGCCGGTGACCCCCCTTAAAGGTTCAAGGATTCGAATTTGTTGTAACTGTATATGCTTCGAACTGTACATTTTATATTAACCATCTTATTTGTGTTTTTTATAGTCGTAGATGTGTGAGTAACTTTCAGGTATTAAAAGAAAATATACATCTAATAGAACTCGATTATTGAAAGTGACTTATACGGACAGATGTTTTAACTGGATCCCTGAGACAGTAGAAATAATGATCAGTGAACAAAACAATAAGAAAACAAAACATTGAAGTGACTCCAAATGTTCCGGTATTGAACGAACATGTAAGTGAAACCAAACGAAGAAACCTAATTATTAACGCTGAGATATCCATACATTATTTCTCATTTACTGATCACAAGCTATGATAACTTGACGGCAACCATAGCAAATGATTAGGCTCACCAGAGATTAATTAACGGGACTATGAAAATTAATCATAACTCCGGGATGATTGGTAGCTTGAACATATGACCAGTGAATTTTATCGGTCAGGAGTACATGAAGACTTAAGAACAATTTTGCATGATAGTGAGGGACGTGCATAGGAAATCATTGTGATGTATTCTTTAGGGGGAGATGGGTCGTTTTTGCTGGTTCCCCCCTTCTTCCTCATGTTTAGCCCCATTAGTGTTCACATTTTAAGACGTTCGCCCCATTAGTTTGTCGATTTTAAAACCTTGCGTCCCATTTCTATAGCAGTATGAAGACTTTTCGTCCCATTTATGTGTCGATATTTTTTCCGGCGAGCGATAGCGAGCCTGTCATTTTAAGAGAAACCGGCCTTCGGCCGGGACATTTTTCTATCGAAAAATTTACACATTTATCTTGAAAGGGGGGTCTAGGGAGCGTTTTTTAAAGCTTGATAAAGGACTAGCGAGGAAACTAAACAAATAAATAAATATGTATGTAAGTAAATAGACCCCCCAAAATAACCCCTGTCCCCTTAATGAATATGCTAATTATGCCTACAGACAATATAACGGAAATATATATGCAGAAAGTGATTAACGTAACTATTGTTAAGTGACTAATTTTGGACTGATAATCTAGTCTAAATTAGCTAAATTGTGCGAACATATGAAGAGTGACTGAAACGACTTAAATTGAAACGTGGCTAGTCATTTGAAACAGAGAAACTGGTAACTCAAGACAGAGAAAACTGAACCTTGAAAAACATAAATATTATATTACGTAGAAACAGTAGAACATTAATATAAAACTTAAAATAATATGAAAGAGAATAGATAATTGGCCAAGAGAGATATCTATATACTTTTGAGGTGCAATATTAGTTAATCATATATATATATATATATATATATATATATATATATATATATATATAGTACATACACATTGTATGATATACAAATTATGAAAAATAGAAACCAATCTTTGACAGAATTTGAGGATATTCTAGAAGTTATATTTTTATTAGAAGTTTTAATATTTCCTAATATATGTAAAGGAAAGGAGGGGTGAATGTAAAAGTAATGAATAGGGTTTATAAATGAAAATGAAAAGACATCTGAGAAGAGTGGAACAACATCGACTCTTGCAGACAGATGAACAATAGAGGCAAACGATAAGATGATAATTGGCATACAGAGAGAGAGAGAGAGAGAGAGAGAAGTAATTATCCAGAAATGACGGACCTCATTACAAGCACAGTGAGAGAGATAGAGAGAGAGAGAGAGAGAGAGAGGGGAAGAGAGAGAGGGGGGGGGGGGGGGTTTAGAGGAGTGGACACCGATCGACGCTCGCAGACAAAAGCGTGTAACTCGATATATTACCTAGGCACAATGGAGACAAAAAGGGAAAAAGATAATGACCATACGGAGAGAGAGAGAGAGAGAGAGAGAGAGAGAGAGAGAGAGAGAGGTGGGGGGGGGGGATCCATACTCAGACACACACAGATACAGAGAGTGAGGAGAAAATATCAACTAATCAAAAGCAGAGAGAGAGAGAGAGAGAGAGGGAGTGTGAGAGAGAGGATAACCAGTACCGTCGAACAAAACAGAGAGAGAGAGAGAGAGAGAGAGAGAGAGAGAACAAGCCATCATAATGAAGCTCCCGCCTGCTTATAAACATCTGTTATTCTGTTACATAAGTATGTTTTTATGAAATATAAAATATATACAAATAATGAATCAGTGTGCTGAATTATTTGGTTATAATATGAACGGTTAAAGATGATTTATTCTGAATACATTTTAATTGAAAGTAGCGATAAAGTTATTACTAAAAAAACAATTAACATTAAATCTGTGAAAAACATAACTTAAAGGAGGGATTTATTTTATTTATCTGCTCATTCATGTATCTTTGTATTATTTTTTCTAGTCTCCTCCCTAGACCTCCATCAAACTTAAAAAAAACATCCATTAGAACCTCCTTCTAGATTGATTTGTACATTTTTCGGTAGAAAAATTCCAGGCCAAAGGCCGGTTCTTCCAAAATTACAGGCTCACTACCGTTCGCCGGGAAAGAAAATCGACATCTAAATAGCACGAAAGTCCTAATATTGACAAAGAAATGAGGCGAAAGGTTTTCAAATCGACAAATCAATGGGGCGCACATCTTAAAATCTGAACACTAATGGGGCTAAACATGGGGGAGAAGGGGATCTAGAAAAACGACCCATCTCCCCTTTTTCCGACGTTCAATTAGGTACAACATAAAACCTTGAACAACATAATTATACAAATATAACTTAGTTTCAGAGAGGCAGTAGTGGATTCTAGAATGATTGAATTATTCGCGATTCCAGAGTAAATCCCACATATTAAGAAGTCTCATGAAAAAGTCAGTGATATTTAAAATAGTTTGTATTGAAAATCGAACGCATTGAAAGTGGACATACTAAATTTCAAGATATCGAAAATTATATGTATTGGAAATCAGATATTGTGTAAATTATTTGTACTAAAGCTCATATCTACTGTAAGTCACATATACTGAAAATCGAGCACAATGAACATCTGATATACTGAAAATCCAACATTCCAAAAATCGAAAAATCTGATATCTAGTCATCCTGAAAATTGATTATATCGAAAACAAGGCATATTGAAAATCATCGCAAAACGTAAAACCCGGACAATGGCCAAAGACCTGGAGACGCGCAGCCAACCGTCCTAGTGCCAACGCTCGACTTGGGCGGGGAGGAGGCAGGACGCGTTAAGACTTGTTTGGTGCGTGATGCGGACGTGTGGGCGTTTTGGGCGTACTAGGGTGGTTCGGGCGGCGGCGGCGGCAGCGGGGTGGTCCAGGATGCTGCGGTTTGTGGCGGTGGCGGCGGCGATGGTGTTGGCCCTGTGCCCGGAAGAAGGTTAGTATTCTGGCATAGATTATTAATTTGAATTTACAGACAGAGCAAGATATGGAGCATGATATTAGTGTGTGTGTGTGTATTTACGTGTTATGCATGGTATGAGTGAGAGAAAGTTGTTGCCTGATCGTCGTTTACGGCAGTTAACTAAAGGTGACGACATATCCATTGTTTTCTTAGGGGTCAGTCTAGGGCGACTCAGTTGGTATTCTCTAATATCGGTGGTCCTACGTCTTCTTACCTCGACATCATCCTCTTTCTCCATGCTGCCCCGTTTCATGTCTCATTCATCCAACTATGTCGGCTTTCGTCCCTTGATACCGTCTTTCATCCTGGAAATGGTGGGATCTGGCGCCTTCCTGGACTGCGACACAGGGTGGTTGGCTTTGGGCCTAGCAAATCCACAGCTTCTTTAGAGGTTCTTATTGAGCTCCATATTTCCGTCGGTGCCCTGGGCCACCTTCAGCGGGGTAGGTTGGTTCCCTAGCACTTGCTTCTTTTCATCGTCTCACTGCCTCTTTCATCCGAGATTCATCGTTCAAGGCTTTGTCTCTCCATTCCATGCATCATATCACACAAGTATTGCTGCACCTGAGCGGCCTGGGAGTTCTCTGCAGCTCTACTATCACCGTGCCAGGATGAATGGAGTTTTTTCCTACGTTCATAAAACCAAGAAGAAGAAGAAGAACAAGAACAAGAAGAAGAAGAAGAAGAAGAAGAAGACATTCCGCTAGCTAGTTTATATATTGAGTCCAGCTTGTCGAGTTCGTGGCTTTCTCATATTAACTTGCGCATGTATTAATGTACACACTATGTGGTGGATTATGTTCTTTTATTTATAAATTATTATTTTACTTAAGCGTTGTTTCCACATAGCGATTTTGATTAGTTATTTTGTCTATTTACTGTGTTCGTATACGTTTTGGTTTGTTTATTTTGCAAGTTTTACATTATAATCGTAGGATTATGTCCACAACACTAAATGTTCATAAGGGGATGGAGGATTGGGTCGGCCTATACTTACTGAGTTGCAGACATAGCCTTGTTGACCCAAGGCATTTACGTGATTAATTGTCCACCAAGGAACCTTTGGAAGTATAGCGCATTACATCTCCACTCAATTAGGATCATTATACTTTTAATCTTTTAACCGTCCTGGTGGTGTAATGCTTAAGGTGGCAAAAATCTGTGTGTGATAACCCAGGTTCGAATCCCGGTGGATCACATATATACTTTAATTAATTTCATTGGGGGTGTTTGGTGTTGTGGTGAAATTAATAAAATATAAAATAGCTTAATTTAATTTATCATCACCACTACAAGCAAAGGTAAGATTTTATATTGCATTTATCTCAGTATATGCTGAATCACATGTCCATCCGCCTGGGTACCATGTATTTTGTATGTACTATTTTATTGTTGTATTTATATTTTCATACAATTAGTCTCTGACATTGTTTGTTTGACGTCAGGTAAATGTTATCAGTACGATGATGGCTCTTTCGGTATCATTTTGTACACTCTTATTTAAGGGGGGTGACCTGCTTTTTTTATTTTTCTCCTTTTCTCTTTCTCTGGCTTGTATCCATTCGGCCCCATTCAGCCAACTATTTTAAGACGTTTTTTTTTTTTTTTTTTTTTCTATAATCCAACTACTCCCTCTCGGGCATAGGCTGATAGCCTTTACACTCTACCGCTGAACACGGTGAGGCCCGTGAGGTCTTGTTCCAGTCTAGGGAGTGAGACATGCGAAGCACCTACTTACGGCTCGAACCCAACTCCATCTCTGAAGCTGCTTCGCCCCTGCACTTCACAGTATCACTCCCCAGGCTCGGACCCTCACTCTCAGAACGCCACCTATTGAGCAATTAACTCACTAGGCATTGCCCCCCTGTAGCATATTTTCAATATGGGAATATTCATGCAGTGCTATTTAATCAGGGAACAATGAGGGTATTTTGTTTTGGCATTTCGGTGTGCTGTGGTAATGCACTGAAACTAGGTACAGCACAAATTCCATCCCAATAATATCTTCCCATTGACATATTGGGATTCGAACCCGGGTCCATTGGATTACCAGGCCAGTGGCAAGACCACTCTGCCACACCTCCCCTCCCCATCTAGGTGTCGATTTCTTCCTGGCGAGCGATAGCGAGCCAGCATTATATGAAGAAATCCGGCTTCGCCGGAGAAATTTTTCTACCGAAAAATTTACAAATTTAGCCTGCTGTCAAAAACATTTTAAAAATATGCTGGCTCGCTACCGCTCACCAGTAAAAAATTGACACTTGGATGGGGATAAAAGTCTTAAAACAGTAGGCTGAATGGGGCCGAATGGATACAAGCCAGAGAAAGAGAGAAAAGGAGAGAACAAAAAGCAGGTCACCTCCCTTAACCCCTTCTGTACCAGCGACGTCTTTTTAATTATATTCTAGTAATATTTAGATTAGCTCATCGAAAAGTGCTTGTGTGCCAAGGACGGCACCGGTACTGAAATGGTTAACTATCATTAAAGGGGGATTTCCACTTGAGGGATATTTTTCTTAACTCCTTTCTCCCTCATGTTTAGCCCCATTGCTTTTAAGATTTTAAGACGTTCGCCCCATTAGTTTGGCGATTTTAAGAACTTCCGCCCCATTTCTGTCAATTTTAAGACCTTTCGTGCCATTTAGGTGTCTATGTTTTCCTGGCGAGCGATAGCGAGCCTGCAATGTAAGAGGAACCAGCCTTCGGCCGAGAAATCTTTCTACCGAAAAATGTACAAATTTATCTTGAAAGAGGGTCAAGGGGGTGTAATTATAAGTAAGCTTGATGGAGGTCTAGGGAACAAACTAAAAACCTCCCCTTAAGCGTTTTTATTTACCTTATGAATGCATGAAGTCTCGTAGTCAAACACCAGAAATAATTCGTTCATCTATTAATTCTACTATCCATCTCAGTTAGTCCAGCGTCCTCTTGATTAAGTACGCGTAGTCGGAAGTTCAAGGTTAGTACACCTTTCAGAAAATTCCTATTTGTTTTCACCAACTCACCAATTAATTTACAAATAAACCCAAGTAATGTAATCAATGACAGTAATGAATACATGTGGTGCAGTCGCGCTAATAAGTGATGTCTCGGCACCAAGTATGTTTTGATCCAGCAATATCTAAGCTTCATTTCTTCATATCGAGTGAAACCTACAAACATGCTCCTACACTTACCAACCCTATTCAACATCTGACAGACATTAATACAGCACAGAGCCAGCCAAAGGTAATGACAGCTGGGACATGACTTATTAGCGCGACCGTACTCCAAAGACTCGAACCTAGGATACTCGCACCGATAGATAGGACACCAACCTTTGATTACCCTTTGAGTAGTTAACCCTCTCCGACATGTGACGCGATTTTGAGCCTGTTGGGGATACTTTAAAGCCTTTGTTACCATCAGGGGTATTTAGAAACCTTTAGTTTAGTTACTTTAACCTCTGCAGTTGTCTTTGAGTTAGCTGTGGGCAGAAAACTAATTTTGGAGAGGTAATTATATGAGTGAGAGAACTCTATTTCGTATTGCTAATCTGCCAACCTCTACGTCATAAATGCGTGAAAGGGTTAAAAGGGTTGGTTGAGATCGTTTGAAACCTTAACATTAGTAGAGGTCCTTCCCAAGCCGAATACAAATCGCCTAATAGTCGCCAGAATATGATGCAAAGGCCGTCCCTGGCACTGAATGGGTTAAGGGGAGATCTTCACTAGAGGGATTTTTTCTTGACCCCTTTCTCCCTCATGTTTAGCCCCATTCCTTTTAATATTATAAAACGTTCGCCCCGTTAGTTTGGCGATTTTAAGAACTTTCACCCCATTTTAAGACCTTTCGTGCCATTCAGGTGTCATTTTATCCTGGCGAGCGATAGCGAGCCTGTTATTTAAGAGGAAGGAAATTTTTCTACCGAAAAATGTACAAATTTATCTTGAAAGGGGCTCAAGGGGGTGTAATCTTAAGCTTGAAGGATATCTAGGGACCAAACTAAAAACCTCCCCTTAACCAAACTCTGTCAGCCAGACCCAGTTTTGACGTTGTTCGACTAGGCTATCTGTGTTAAGGGGGGTGACCTGTTTTTGTTCTGTCCTTTTCTATCTTTCTCTGGCTTGTATCCATTTCGCTCCATTCAACCTACTGTTTTAAGAAGTTTATCCCCATCCAGGTGTAAATTTTTACTGGTGAGCGGTAGCGAGCCAGCATATTTTTTATTTTTGTTTGACAGCAGGCTAAATTTGTAAATTTTTCGATAGAAAAATGTCTCCGGCGAAGCCGGATTTCTTCATATAATGCTGGCTCGCTATCGCTCGCCAGGAAGAAATCGACACCTAGATGGGGATAAACGTCTTAAAACAGTAGGCTGGGGGCCAAATTGATACAAGCCAGAGAAAGAGAGAAAAGGAAAAAAATTAAACAAAGCAGGTGACAGTGGTTATTTTGGGGGGTCTATTGTTGATATATTCATATATATTTTTAGTTTCCTCCCTAGACCTTCATCAAACTTAAAAACATCTATTAGATCCCCCTTCGAGATTAATTTGTACATTTTTCGGTAGAAAAATGTCACGGCCGAAGGCCGGTTCCTCCACAATTACAGGCTCGCTATCGCTCGCCAGGAAAAAAAATCGACACCTAAAGGGCACAAAAGGTCTTAATATTGACAACGAAATGGGGTGATAGGTCTTAAAATCGACAAACTAATGGGGCAAACGTCTTAAAATCTCAAAATAAATGGGGATAAGCATGAGGAAGACAGGGGGCCAGACAAACGGCCCATCTCCCCTTAACCCCACCTCTAGTCAGCCTGCAGACCCA
Organism: Paralithodes platypus; assembly: GCA_032716605.1. Lineage (NCBI taxonomy): Eukaryota > Metazoa > Arthropoda > Malacostraca > Decapoda > Lithodidae > Paralithodes > Paralithodes platypus. Next base: position 52,677,633 of record CM064493.1, on the reverse strand, counting down.
GTTTTTGACATGGCTGGACTAAATAACTGTTGGCTGTGATAAAGGTCAAAGCTCTGCCACCGATCACCGCATTGGCACCTGTATAGAGACCCTTGACCTTTGACCTTTAGTGTGTGTGTGTCCTTCGACCTTTAAGGGGGGTCACCGGCTTTTTTCCCCTTTCTCTCCTTTTCTCTCTTTCCCTGGCTTGTATCCATTCGGCCCCATTCAGCCAACTGTTTTAAGACGTTTATCCCCATCCAGGTGTCGATTTCTTCCTGGCGAGCGATAGCGAGCCAGTATTGTATGGAGAAATCCGGCTTCGCCGGAGACATTTTTCTATCGAAAAACGTACAAATTTAGCCTGCTGTCAAACAAAAATATATATGCTGGCTCACTACCGCTCGCCAGGAAAATATTGACACCTGGATGGGGATAAACGTCTTAAACCAGTAGGTTGAATGGGTCCGAATGAATACAAGCCAAAGAGAGAGGGAGAGAAAGAGAAAAAAAAACAAGGTGGGCTCCCCTTAAATGAGATAGTGTTTACCCCTTAGATTCTTATATAGGTCCTTCCTAAGCTACCTGAAAGTATCTATAGTTATCCAGAATGTATTACAAAGAGCGCTATCGTACTCCATAGGTTATAAATAGTCACAATAGTCCCAATAGTTAAATAATCCCATATACTAATTAAGGGAGCCCACCTCGCTTTTTTTTTTTTCTTTCCCTCTCTCTCTTTGGCTTGTATCCATTCGGCCCCATTCAGCCTACTGTTTTTAGACGTTTACCCCCATCCAGGTGTCAATATTTTCCTGACGAGTGGTAGCGAGCCAGCATATATATATTTTTGTTTTTGACAGCAAGCTAAATTTGTACATTTTTCGATAGAAAAATTTCTCCGGCGAAGCCGGATTTCTCCATACAATGCTGGCTCGCTATCGCTCGCCATGAAGAAATCGACACCTGGATGGGGATAAACGTCTTAACACAGTTGGCTGAATGGGGCTAAATAGATACAAGCCAGGGAAAGAGAGAAAAGGAGAGACAGATAAATAAAGCCGGTGACCCCCTTAACGTGTGAGGTATAAACGATGGACCCTGTAATAACCCATATATAAACGATGGACCCTGTAATAACCTATGTATAAACGATGGACCCTGTAATAACCCATATATAAACGATGGACCCTGTAATAACCCATATATAAACGATGGACCCTGTAATAACCCATATATAAACGATGGACCCTGTAATAACCCATATATAAACGATGGACCCTGTAATAACCCATATATAAACGATGGACCCTGTAATAACCCATATATAAACGATGGACCCTGTAATAACCCATATATAAACGATGGACCCTGTAATAACCCATATATTAACGATGGACCCTGTAATAACCCATGTATAAACGATGGTCCCTGTAATGACCCATATATAAACGATGGTCCCTGTAATGACCTATATATAAACGATGGACCCTGTAATAACCCATGTATAAACGATGGTCCCTGTAATGACCCATATATAAACGATGGTCCCTGTAATGACCCATATATAAACGATGGTCCCTGTAATGACCTATATATTACATTATGTGTATTATTCATATACTGTATAATTATATATGCCATGGCAATAAATACACCAAATTGTTGCCCCAGCCAAAGTTTTTCAACATGTCAGTGCATGATATAATTATTAAATTATATGTGCAACGTGAAGGGGGGTCACCGGCTTTTTTTTTTAAGTAGGCTACGTAGTTTTTTTTTTTTTTTTTTTTAGTCTGTTTTTTTTCCAACGGACGGTAAATTGCCATGTCTCCATTGTCGGCTATTACGACGATTTTGTAGTCACTTATACGGTGACCGGACAACTCAACCAGTAGACCATATCAACCAGCACCAAATCAACTAATACGGTTAGGTTAGGTTAGGTTTTGTTAGTACTATTTTTTGGCACTGGTTTGGTTGGTCTTGGTTGATTTGGCACTGGTTGAAATGGTCTACTGGTTGAGATGTCCGGGAACCCAATTATACTGTTGATTATGAACACTCGGCAATAATCCCATGCAAAGATGTAAACGTTTCGTATTTTTCTGTTAATTATCGGTATAATTATATTTGTTCACCAACCAACTTCACCTCATAAACTCCATTAATGAAATAAACAAATACACTTGGCACTCCAAGGACTCGAACCTAGGATACTCACATCGAAATTAATGAAATCAACAAATACATGTGGCACTCCAAGGACTCGAACCTAGGATACTCACACCGAAATTCCGCGCACTTATGCATTACGCTATCAAGACAGTTCTAATAGAAACCGTATTGTGGTTTGGTTTCTGTTGGTATTCTGTCTGTTACTGTCCAACTACTGTTTGCCCCTGTCTGTTCTTAGCTCAGGTGGGTTAAGGGGATAGTGCTTGGTTTTTGGTCTATATATTTATTTATTAATATAGTTTTTTAGTTTGCTCGCTAGACCTCCATCTAGCTTAGAAAAGTACCCCCAAGACCCCCTTTCAAGATAAATTTGTACATTTTTCGATAGAAAAATGTACCGGCAGAAGGCCGGTTCCTTCTAAAATTAGAGGTTCGCTATCGCTCCCCAGGATAAAATCGACACGTAAAGGGCACGAAAGGTCTTAATATTGACAACAAATTAGGCGAAAGGTCTCAAAATCGCCAAACTAACGGAACGAACGTCTTAAAACCTCAAAACTAATATGCTAATATAACTTGTATGCCTGTAAGAATGAACTTTGGAATTATGGTACCCTTATTGAAAGATAAGTATAAAGATAATACATCACTTGATAATTATAGATCAATTACGTTATCGCCAATATTATTGAAGGTATTTGAATACTGCTTGAAGTACAAAATTTTAAGATATGTTAGTTTAAATGATAGGCAGCATGGATTCAGAGAGAGGTATTCTACTTCTACTGCATGTTTAATTCTCAAGGAAACTATTTTAAGCTACACCACGGAGGGATCTAATGTTTTTTCATGCTTTATTGACCTGACAAAAGCTTTTGATAAGGTGAATCATTTCAAACTTGCAAATAAGCTTTTAAAACTAGGATTACCAAATTTCTTGGTTAATATTTTATTTTACTTTTACAGAAACCAACATGTTGTCAAATTTAAAGATTCAATTTCAACTGAATGGACTATGAAAAATGGAGTGAGACAGGGTGGGGTTTTATCTCCCTTGTTGTTTTCAATTTATATTGATGACTTATTAAGTAAATTATCTGCAAGTAATGTAGGCTGTAGACTAGGTTTACAAGTCAGCAATGTGATCGCCTATGCAGACGATCTTGTAATATTGGCTCCTTCGGTTAGAGGTCTGCAAACATTGATAGATATTATGGATCATGAAATTAAACAACTAGACTTATCTATTAACTCTGCAAAATCAGTATGTATGATCTTTAAATATAAGTATGGACAGGAAATGAATCCTTTCATATATTTAGACAATAACAAATTAAATATTGTTTCTGAATACAATCATTTGGGTTTTATAATTGATTGTAATCTTAATAATGACTTGGATATGATAAGATGCAGAAATAAGTTTTACAATGAGTTTAATTGTCTTTTAAGAAAGTTTAGCAACACGAGTACTGAAGTATTTTTAAATGTATTTCAAAGCTACTGTTTGAATTTTTATGGCGCTGAACTTTGGTTTAATAATAGAAAATGTTATATACCATTTAAGCAGTTTTCCATTGGATACCACAAGGCAATAAAGAAAATATTGAATATGAAGTACTGGGAGAGCAACCACAGTGCTTGTAGAGAATGTGGATTGATGGTGTTTAGGCATTTGGTTAACTGGATGAAAATAAGATTTGTATATAGAAATCTCATAAAGCCATGTAGTTTTATAGAGAAGAACATGTATTACATGTTACATAGATCTTTTCTTGTAAAGGATGTTGAAAAAATAATCCTACATGAGTATGGATTTACTAACTTATTGCTAAATGATATCAATGCTATCAGATCAAGAATTGTTTATGTACAGAACACAGAACCAACTATGCGCTAAGGACTTTTAGCTTAATGTAGATTACGTAAATAACTCTGTAAAAAGTGTATGTATATGTCTTTTTATGAAATAAAATTATGACTAACTGTCTATATGTATGACTCTATGTATGACTATCTATCTAACTGTCTATATGTATGACTATATGTATCATTATCTATCTAACTGTCTATATGTATGACTATCTAACTGTCTATATGTATGACTATATGTATGATTATCTATCTAACTGTCTATATGTATGACTATCTATCTAACTGTCTATATGTATGACTATATGTATGACTATCTATCTAACTGTATATATGTATGACTATATATCTAACTGTCTATATGTATGACTATACAGTATGTATGACTATCTATCTAACTGTCTATATGTATGACTATCTATCTAACTGTCTATATGTATGACTATATGTATGATTATCTATCTAACTCTATATGTATGACTATATGTATGACTATCTATCTGACTGTCTATATGTATGACTATCTATCTAACTGTCTATATGTATGACTATATGTATGACTATCTATCTAACTGTCTATATATATGACTATCTATCTAACTGTCTATAGGTATGACTATATATATGACTATCTATCTAACTGTCTATATGTATGACTATCTATCTAACTGTCTATATATATGACTATCTATCTAACTGTCTATTCATCTCTGTCACTATATCACTCACTATCTATTTAACTCTCTCTCTCTCTCTCTCTCTCTCTCTCTCTCTCTCTCTCTCTCTCTCTCTCTCTCTCTCTCTCTCTCTCTCTCTCTCTATATATATATATATATATATATATATATATATCTATATATATATATATATATATATATATATATATATATATATATTATACATATATATATTGTTTTCTCAGTGTATGTTATTAATAAATTATATTTATTAATTTGATATTTATTCATTTAGTTATTATAATTATTTAGTTATACTGTACTGTATATATGTAATGCGTATTTCTGTTTTATTTATTTATATATCTATTGATTTATATATCTTTATTTACAAATCTATTTATTTACATATCTATTTATTTATATATCTATTTATTTATATTATGTATTTATATATCTATTTATTTACACATCTATTTATTTATATTATTTATTTATATATCTACTTATTTATATATCTTTATTTACATACCGGGTATCTATTTATTTACATATCTATTTATTTATATATCTTTATTTACATATCTATTTATTTTCATATCTATTTATTTACATATCTATTTATTTACATATCTATTTATTTATATATCTTTATTTACATATCTATTTATTTACATATCTATTTATTTATATATCTTTATTTACATATCTATTTATTTGCATATCTATTTATTTACATCTATTTATTTATATATCTTTATTTATATATCTATTTATTTATATATCTATTTATTTATATATCTTTATTTACATATATATTTATTTACATATCTATTTATTTACATATCTATTTATTTACATATCTATTTATTTATATATCTATTTATTTATATATTTATATATTTATAAATAATATTTATTTATATATATATATACCGGTATATATTATCTATATATTTATATATAAAGAGAGAAAAGGACAGAAATAACAAAAAGCAGGTCACCCCCCTTAAGGGGACAGTGGTTATTTTGGTGGGTATAGTTAAATTGGTTTTAATTTATATATATATATTTTAGTTTCCTCCCTAGACCTTCAGCAAACTCACAAACACGTCCATTAGATCCCCCTTCTATATATATGTGTACAAATGTTTCGGTACAAACAAACGTTCTTTCAAAATAACAGGCTCACTATCGTTTGCCGGGAAACAAAAATCGACACCTAAATAGCACGAAAGGTCTTAATATTGACCACAAAAAAAATGGGGTGAAAGGTCTTAAAATCACCAAACTAATGAGCCGACCGTCTTAAAATATCAGAACTAATGGGGCTAAACATTGGGGAGAAGGAGGTCTAGAAAAGCGACCCATGTCCCCTTTCTTAACTGATTATTTAACTTTATTATAACTCCTTCATTTTCACTGTATTTTCAGTGTGAACATTACAAATAAATAACACATTTTGAACCTGTCACTTGCAACTCCTTGTTTGTGTTTATTTTAAGGGGAGATTTTTAGTGTGTTTCCTAGATTTCCATCAAGCTTGAAATTACACCCCCTTGACCCCCTTTCAAGATAAATTTGTACATTTTTCGGTAGAAAAATGTCCCGGCCGAAGGCCGGTTCTTCTTAAATTACAGGCTCGCTGTCGCTCGCCAGGAAAAAATCGACACCTAAATGGCACGAAAGGTCTTAAAAGTGACATAAATGGGGTGAAAGTTCTTAAAATCGCCAAACTAATGGGGCGAACATCTTAAAATCGCCAAACTAATGGGGCGAACATCTTAAAATCTCAAAATCAATGGGGCTAAACATGAGAGAGAAGGAGGTAAAGAAAAAAATCCCTCAAGTGGAAATCTCCCTTTAACCGTGGCTGGGACGGAAAATTAATTGAACAAAATATAATTGGTTGCTTTGACAGTGTATTCTATATTGTGTGTGTGTGTGTGTGTGTGTGTGTGTGTGTGTGTGTGTGTGTGTGTGTGTTGGTGTAATGCGCACAATGTTCTAAATATTAATAGATTTACGAGTACAGTCAATTGAATCGACAGTTTTAGTGTACAAACATTTTTAAAATACTTAGAAACATTGTTTAGGTTAAGTTAAGTAATCTGCGTTTTTTTTTTTTTTTTTCACCACAACACCAAACACCTCCAATGAAATTAATGAAAGCATATATGTGATCCACCGGGATTCGAACCTGGGTTATCACACACAAATGTGTAGACACCTTAACCATTACACCACCAAGACGGTTCAAGGTTTATGCACACGCCTACGACTTATTATCCATTCTCGAATACTGGATATTAATCTAATCATGTTTATATTCCCAACCGCGCTATGGTAGCCTAATGTTTAAGTGAGAGGAAAGAATATTGATGGGGCACAGATCATATAGACCGGCCTCATGGGGCACAGATCATATAGACCGGCCTCTACATGGGGCACAGATCATATAGACCGGCCTCGCTACGAAATATCCCTGAACCTACTGGTAATCTATGTTTTTATTAATTTCACCACAACACCAAACACCTCCAATGAAATTAATGAAAGCATATCAGTTAAATTATGTCTATAAGATATGTAAAGCAGATTATGTTAGGTTTGGTTAGATTTGGATAATATAATTTTTATGCTTGGATATTTTGTATGTATTTCAATGTTAACATACCGTGTGTGTGTTGTTAGTGTGTATGTGTGTGTATTAGTGTGTGTGTGTGTGTATCTGTGTGTATGTGTGCGTGTATGTTCCAGGCTAGTCCAATCCCATTTCAAATCTTATTCCAGTTCAATCCAACTCCATGCCAAGTTGTATACCAGTCCATCCCACTGCAACAAGTTGAATACAAAAAAACACTCGCATTGTATTCCAAATGGTATTAAGGGAACCCACCTCGCTTTTTTTTTCTCTCTTTCTCTTCCTCTCTTTGGTTTGTATCTGTTCGGCCCCATTCAGCCTACTGTTTTAAGACGTTTACCCCCATCCAGGTGCCAATATTTTCCTGGCGAGCGGGAGCGAGCCGGCATATATATATTTTTGTTTTGACAGCAAGCTAAATTTTTAAATTTGTCGATAGAAAAGTGTTTCCGGCAAAGCCGGATTTCTCCATACAATGCTGGCTCGCTATTGCTCGCCAGGAAGAAATCAATACTTGGATGGGGATAAACGTCTTAAAACAGTTGTCTGAATGGGGGCCGAATGGATACAAGCCAGGGAAAGAGGGAGAGAAAGAGAAAAAAAGCGAGGTGGTCTCCCTTAATAAAAATTGACTTGTAAGAAGAATGCGTCACGGGATACTGAAAGGGTTACGTAAATTCCCAGCCCATTCCCAGATATGCACCAGTCCAACTCATTTTAAGGGAAGGCTGGCCGTTTGTCTGGACCCCCTTTTCCCTAATGTTAAGCCCCACTAGTTTTAAGAGTATAAGACGTTCGGCTCATTAGTTTGGCGATTTTAACACTTCGACCCATTTCGTTGTCAATTTTAAGACCTTTCGTGCCATTTAGGCGTCGATTATTTCCTGGCGAGCGATAGCGAGCCTGCATTTTTAAGAGAAACCGGCCTTCGGCGGGGAAATTTTTCTACCGAAAAAAAAATACAAATTTATCTTGAAGGGGGGTGTAGGGGGTGTTTTTCTAAGCTTGATGGAGGTCTAGGGAGGAAACTAAAAAAATATATGAATAAATTAATTAATAGACCAAACAAACAGCCACTAGCCCCTTAAGTAGTAAGTAAATCAATTCCCAATCCATTCAGTGAGTGAGTGAGTGAGTGTGTGAGAGTGAAGGCGGATTAGGCATATGATTTTTATGTTCAATGAATATATGCTTTTCTTCCTGTTAATTATGTGAGACGATTCCTAGATAATTCCAAGATAATTCCAAGATAATTCCTAGATAATTCCAAGATAATTCCAAGATAATTCCTAGATAATTCCAAGTTGTATTGTAAACCATTCTCATACCATTACATGTTTTTCTTTAGCTGATTCATTCCAAACCATTCCCAGTTGCCTTCGAATTCACTCCCACGCTATTCCCAGCCCATTCCCGCTGCATTCCAAGTGTCATTCAAGAGAGAAGTATTGAATTGTTTAGATAAACTCAAGGTAAATAAAACGCCAGGACCTGATACAATCTCGCCTAGAGTTCTAAAGGAAGCTAAGGATGAGCTCTCCAAACCACTGACATTACTATTCAATAAATCCTTGCAGTCTGGAACTATGCCTGATCAGTGGAAGCTAGCCAACGTAACACCGATATTCAAAAAAGGCAGCAAATCCATACCCAGTAACTATCGTCCAATTAGCTTAACCTCAGTTGTATGTAAAATGCTAGAAACGGTCATACGAGACAGACTCGTAAATCACTTAGAGGAAAATAACATACTTAAAGATACTCAACACGGCTTTCGTAAAAAACGTTCCTGTTTAACAAACCTCTTAGACTTCTTCCACGATATCCTCAACCTCTACGATGAGAGTAAAGCTGTAGGTATTATATACCTTGATTTTCAAAAGGCCTTTGACAAAGTTCCCCACAAACGTTTACTGCTAAAACTAAAAGCGCATGGAATACAAGACGGTGTGTTGAAATGGATAGAAAATTGGCTCAGCAACAGAAAGCAAAGGGTAAAACGGTAAGGCATCTAAATGGACCAATGTAAGTAGCGGGGTACCCCAGGGATCGGTACTAGGACCAATTCTCTTTCTAATTTACATCAACGACATAGATGAGGGTCTCACCTTTACAATCTCAAAATTTGCTGACGATACAAAAATTGCAAATAGCGTACTCTCAAAAGAACAAGTTGACGATATGCAACACAATCTAGATAAATTGTCATGTTGGGCCCAAATTTGGCAAATGAGTTTCAATGCGGATAAATGTAAAGTACTACATGTCGGATACCTAAATGAGAAAGCAAACTATTCGATGAATGGCACTCAGCTTAAGAATGTAAACAGAGAAACCGATCTGGGAGTAACAATATCGAGTAACCTAAAACCGAGTCAACAATGTTCAGAAGTTGTTAAGAAGGCAAACAAAATAATTTGCTTTATAGGCAGGTCATTTGAGCATAAATCCAAAGAAGTTATCCTAACCCTTTACAATTCCTTAGTCCGCCCTCTTTTGGAATACTGCGTTCAATCCTGGTGCCCTTATTACCAAAAAGATATAAACAAGCTAGAACGAGTTCAACGTACAGTTACCAAAATGATACCTAGCCTAAAGAACAAACCATACGAAGAGCGTCTTAGATAATTAAATCTATTTCCTTTAACCCAGCGCAGATTAAGAGGTGACTTAATTCAAGTGTTCAAAATCATCAAAGGCATCGACAATATGAACTGTAGTAAGTACTTCACTATCGACCAATCTAATTACACGTGGGGAAACGGTTGCAAAATTATTGGTAAATCTTTTAGCTCGCACGAATCTAAGAATTTCTTCTTCAATCGAGTTGTCAACTTGTGGAATGGGCTTCCCCGAAACGTTATAGACTGCATCACCGTTGATTCATTTAAACTCCGCCTAGACAAATATCTCTCATCAAACCCGCGACTGACTGCGTTTGTAAATGAATAACTTTATTTTATCCCCCCCTCAGTTACTAACCCTTATGTCCTCTACTAACTTCCTAATCCTGCCAAGGACATTAGTTCCAGGGCAGTAATTCCCTTTCCAATGTTCCCTTACCCACTCTAAACCACTGTTTGGACACTTGATCCTCAGTGTTTTGGAGGACAAGCAACCTAGAAGGGTCACTAGACCTGTTGTTGCTTGATTTCCTTTGTACTCCTTTGTACTCCTTTGTAAGTCCATTCCAAATCCATTCCCGCTGCATTCCAAGTTTCATTCAAGTCCATTCCCGCTGCATTCCAAGTTTCATTCAAGTCCATTCCCGCTGTATTCCAAGTTTCATTCCAAGTCCATTCCCGCTGCATTCCACGTTTCATTCCAAGTCCATTTCCGCTGCATTCCACGTTTCATTCAAGCCCATTCCCGCTGCATTCCAATTTTCATTCCAGTCCATTCCAAGCCCATTCCCGCTGCATTCCAAGTCCATTCCAAGTGGTATAATCTAGTGGTGACCGTCCAGAGCCCTCCCCTTCAAGTTTAGCCTCTCGTATGAATCTTGCACGCGACCCTTCTGACTGGACTTTGTATTTTCATAGTTACAGTCTATTATTCCAAAATTTCCCCTTGGGTTTCTATTGTATTGATATTCTTAGACGTCAATATAATAATAATAATAATAACAATAATAATAATACAAATAATAATAGTAATAATGATAATAGTAATATTTATAATAGTAGTAGTAATAACAATAATAATAATAATAAAATACTACTAATAATAATAATAAGAAGAAGAAGAAGAAGAATGTCCAGAATGTGGGGTGATATTTTAACATCTTGAGGATTATGACGCGTTTTGACACATTATTTTAGCTGTCATTAAGCGACTTTATTTAGATTAGGCGGAGTATATGGAAGTCAGAGGGTTGATTGAGACAGTCTTTACCCTTTTGATACCCACAGATCGTTCCTAAGCTGCATAAAATCGTCTAATGATAGCCAGAATAAACTCTCAAAACGCGTCATGATCGTCAGGAGGTTAAAGAAGCCCACCTCGCTTTTTTCTCTTCCTCTCCCTCTCTCTTTGACTTGTATCCATTCGGCCCCATTCAGCATACTGTTTTAAGACGTTTACCCCCATCCAGGTGTCAATATTTTCCTGGCGAGCGGTAGCGAGCCGGCATATTCTGTATATATATATATATATATATGTTTTAACAGCCAGCTAAATTTGTACATTTTTCGATAGAAAAATTTCTCCGGCGAAGCCGGATTTCTCCATACAATGCTGGCTCGCTATCCCCCGCCAGGAGGAAATCGACACCTGGATGGGGATAAACGTCTTAAAACAGTTGGCTGAATACGGCCGAATGGATACAAGCCAGGGAAAGAGAGAAAGAGAGAGAAAGATAAAAAAAAAACGGTGACCCCCCTTAACAGTAGAGGGAAATATGATAGTAGAATTATGATTGTCAATAAAAACAAACTCAAAATATATATAAAAAAACAAGATCCCTTTTGAGATTTATTTGATCTCTCTCTCTCTCTCTCTCTCTCTCTCTCTCTCTCTCTCTCTCTCTCTCTCTCTCTCTCTCTCTCTCTCAGCCCCCTTGCCCCATTTGTCGGCTTTAACAAATACCTCTCTCTCTCTCTCTCTCTCTAACTCTAACTCTAACTCTCTCTCTCTCTCTCTCTCTCTCTCTCTCTCTAACTCTAACTCTAACTCTCTCTCTCTCTCTCTAACTCTCTCTCTCTCTCTCTCTCTCTCTCTCTCTCTCTCTCTCTCTCTGTTTGTACTAATACTTTGTTGTTTATGTTTGACTAGCTGTCTAATCATCTCTGTCACTATATTACTAACTCTCTCTCTCTCTCTCTCTCTCTCTCTCTCTCTCTCTCTCTCTCTCTCTCTCTCTCTCTCTCTCTCTCTTTATTACCGTTGCCCTCTCCCCATTCAAGCTCTACAAAAAAAAATAATCCTTTTTTTTTTTTTTTTTTTTTTTTTTTTGCCTTCCAGAATATTGTTGTCAAAATATGATTCTAGTACACTCATTCTATTATATTCCCTTTCGACATTATACCGTCTCCCCCCTTCTTTCCTATTAACCCCTCTACGTAGTTTTCAGCATATTCTGGTAAAGGGGGAAGGGTTTATTTTTTAGTAGATTTTGTCATATATATAATATGTTTTTAGTTTCCTCCCTAGACCTCTATCAAACTTTTAAAAGCATCCATTAGATCCCCCTTCGAGATCATTGTGTACATTTTTCGATTCAAAATTTCACGGCCGAAGGCCGGTTCCTCCATAATTACAGGCTCGGTATCGCTCGCCAGGAAATTAATTGACATCTAAATGGCACGAAAGGTCTTAATATTGACAAAGAAATAGGGCGAAAGGTCTTAAAATCGACGAACTAATGGGCCAAACGTCTTAAAATCTGCAAATATATGGGGCTAAACATGAGGGAGAAGGGGGTCAGAAAAACCGGCCCATCCCCCCTCAACATAAGACGATTTTCTGTAGTTTGTAAGATACGACGGAAATGGGTAAATACATACGATCTCAATAACCCCTCTTACTGTAGCCTATGCCCGAGAGGGAGTAAGTTGGAAAAAAAAAAAAAAAAAAAAAATTAAGGGGAGGTTTTTAGTTTGTTTCCTACTCCTCCAGCAATCTTAAAATTTCATCCCCTTGACCCTCTTTCAAGATAATTTTGTAAATTTTTCGGTAGAAAAATGTCTCCGTCGAAGGCCGATTACTCTTAAATTATAGGCTCGCTACCGCTCGCCAGGATGAAATCGACACCTAAATGGCACGAAAGGTCTTAAAATTGACAGAATGGGGCGGACATTCTTAAAAATCACCAAACTAATGGGGCAAACGTCTTAAAATCTCAAAAGTAATGGGGCTAGACATGAGGGAGAAAGGGGTAAAAAAAAAAGTCCCTCAAGTGAAAATCTCCCCGTAACACCCCGTTCTTAACATTAATCATCAACTACAAACCCCAATGCACTTGAATAAACTAATGATGGCATACGGTCCTCCCGGGATTCGAACTCTGGGCACCACACACATTTTTTTTTTTTTTTTTTTTTTTTTTTTTTTTTTTTTTTTTTATAGACTTCATAACATCGTCTAAGTTTAGCCATGATCCAAGGTAAAAAGGCGTCTTGGTGTTGAAGGGGTTAATTGTATCTCAAACTGCTAAAATTGTGTATATTAATGATTTATTTGTGCGGACTATTATTTTCCCCCTCTCAATTTTCTACACCTTTAAGGGGGGCCTCCGGGTTTTTGTCTCCTTTTCTATCTTTCTCTGGCTTGTATCCATTCCGCCCCATTCAGCCTACTGTTTTAAGATGTGTGTCCCCATCCAGCTGTCGATTTCTTCCTGGCGAGCGATAGCGAGCCAGTATTGTATGGAGAAATCCGGCTTCGCCGGATAAATTTTTCTATCGAAAAATTTACAAGTTTAGCTTGCCTGTCAACATTTTGTTAACGGTTCCATGTCATTTCAACCAGTAGCTCTCAACCAGTGCCAAATTAACCCAGACCAACCAAACCAGTGCCACAATATAGTACTAACCTAACCTAACCTAACCTAACCGTATTGGTTGAGAGGTACTGGTTGAAATGGTCTACTGGTTGAGTTGACCGGTCACCCATTTTAACGAATATGCTGGCTCGCTACCGCTCGCCAGGAAAAAATCGACATCTGGATGGGGATAAACGTCTTAAAACAGTAAGCTGAATGGGGCCGAATGGATACAACCCAAAGAGAGAGGAAGAGAGGGAGAATAAAAAAAAAAACGAGGCATGGTCCCCCTCTACGGCCATTGCCCAGTCATAATTAATAGTATTCCGAAATACAAGATGGTAATTCGTGTGAAATCTATAGAGAAGGACATATTTTGCTAGACACTTCTACAACGTCAAACGACACACACTATACTCCATTGTTTTCCAGCTGAGGGTAAATTGTCATGTTTCTATCTTGGTTACTCGGCTATAAGGTAAATTGTCATGTTTCTATCTTGGTTATTCGGCTATAAGGTAAATTGTCATGTTTCTATCTTTGTTACTCGGCTATAAGGTAAATTGTGTAGCGAAAGATGATGCTGGTTATTCTAAAAACTTGGCATTAAGGGGAGATCTCCACTTGAGAGATTTTTTTCTTGACCCCTTTCTCCCTCATGTTTAGCCCCATTGCTTTTGATATTATAAAACGTTTGCCCCTTTAGTTTAGCGATTTTAATAACTTTCACCCCATATTAAGACCTTTCGTGCAATTCAGGTGTCGATTTTATCCTGGCGAGCGATAGCGAGCCTGTAATATAAGAGGAACCGGCCTTCGGCCGGGAAATTTTTCTACCGAAAAATGTACAAATTTATCTTGAAAGGGACTCCAGGGGGTGTAATTTTAAGCTTCTTGGAGGTCTAGGGAACAAACTAAATACCTCCCCTTACGACACACAGCCATAGTAGTTTCATATATTTCCATTAAGTATCGAGAAATCAGCTAATAAGAGATTCAATTTACGATCAGCTGGAAAACAATAGAGTCAATGGCTCTTAGAAACATATAATGCAATGTGTATTATAGTAATTAACCCCTTCAGTACCAGTGACGTCCTTTTAACTCTATTCTGGCTACTATTAGACGATACTATTCAGTTTCATAAGGGCCCCCAGCAATCAACAGGCTTCGAACTATCTCACTTAACCATTTGTACTACCACAGATCCTTCTTAACCCCTTCAGACTCGTATGACGCAGAGGTTGCCAGATTAGCAATAATAAATAGAGTTCTCTCACTCTTATAATTACCTCTCCAAAATTAGTTTTCTGCCCACAGCTAACTCAAAGACAACTGCAGAGGTTGAAGTAACTAAACTAAAGGTTTCTAAATACCCCTGATGGTAACAAAGGCTTTAAAGTATCCCTAATAGGCTCAAAATTACGTCAAGAACGTGAGAGGGTTAAACTGCACAAAATCGTCTAAATATAGCTAGATAAAAGGACATCGCCGGTACAGTAGGGGTTAAGGGGAGGTTTCCACTTGAGGGATTTTTTTTCGAACTTCCTTCTCTCTTATGTTTAGCCTCATTGCTTTTGAGATTTTAAGACGTTTGCCCCATTAGTTTGTCGATTTTAATAACTTTCGCCCCATTTCTGTTAATTTTAAGACCTTTCGTGCCATTTAGGTGTCGATTTTTTCCTGGCGAGCGATAGCGAGCCTGTAACTTAAGAGGAATCGGCCTTCGGCCGGGACATTTTTCTATCGAAAAATTTACATATTTATCTTGAAAAGGGGTCTAGGGGATGTAATTTTAAGCTTGATGGAGGTCTAAGCAACACACTAGTAACCTCCTTTAATACTGGATATATTTCGGCGAACTATTGATTTTCACTGTACATTCTTGCATTCTATTTCTCCTTGTGTTCTTGTATAACTTGCTAGACTACATTCCAAGCTGATATTACCTATTCCTACTATAAGTGCGACGTAGCTACCTTTAAGGGGGTTCAAAACTAATGGGGCTAAGCATGAGGGACAAGGGTGTCCAGAAGATTCCATCCGCCCCCTCCCCCATCCCCGTTAAATCCGCTACTCTAACACCAGATGTTAAGGGGAGGTATCTAGTTTGTTCTCTAGACCTCCATCAAGCTTAAAATTACACCCTCTAAACCCCCTTTCAAGATAAATTTGTACATTTTTCGGTAGAAAAATGTCCCGGCCGAAGGCCGATTTCTCTTAACTTACAGGCTCGCTATCGCTCGCCAGGAAAAAATCGACACCAGAATGACACGAAAAGTCTTAAAATTTACAGAAATGCGTCGAACGTTCTTAAAATCGCTAAACTAATGGGACGAACGTCTTAAAATATCAAAAGCAATGCGACTAAACCTGAGGGAGAAAGGGGGTCAGAAAAAAATATCTCAAGTGGACATCTCCCCTTAAGTATATATCTTCTTTTGAACATTTACATTCTACAATCAACCTTTGTTCTAAATTCTAGTAACAATTCTAGTAACAATTCTAGTAACAATTCTAGTAACAATTCTAGTAACAATTCTAGTAACAATTCTGAGGTTGATATGTACATTTTTCAACATTCTCATTCAATAATCAACGAATCTTTTATATTCTAACACCAATTATTAAGTTGATATATATACAGTATACTGTATATAACATTCTCATTCAACAATCAACCACTTTGCTATTTTGTAACACCACTTCTTACATTTCATTATATTTTGTAACACCACTTCTTACATTTCATTATATGTTGTTTCATTCAACAATCAACATGTCATATATCTTCAACAAATCTATAACAAACCCAATTTGTTCTCCGCACTATACTTCCCAATCCACCTTTCTCTCTCCTTTAACACATTCCTCCATATGTCCTTCCTTTCTCCTTCTCTTCCTCTTCCTCTTCCTCCTTCCTCTATTCAGTGTACCTTCTTCCTCCTCCTTCTTTATTTTCTTCCTCTCCCATTTCCTCCTTTTCCCTATTGTCCAACCTCCTTATCCTCTTCCCTACTGTCCTTGCTCCTCTCCCACACTCCTCTTCCTACTGACTCCTCTTTCCTCCCCACCCAAGCTCCCCTTCCTCATTTCCCCCTACCCAGCCCCCCTCTCCTCCCCTTTCACCCTCCCCTACCCAGCCCCCTCTCCTCTCCCAATTATACATTAAATGGAAATACAATAAATCCGAATCTGAATGTACTCTCCCTCTTCCACTCCTTCCCCTCCCTATTCTGTGTCTTCTTCTTCTTCCTCTCTTCATCTCCCCCCCCCCATCTCCATCCCTCCACCCCCTCCCCTCCTGCATGTTCTTCCTTTCCCTCCATTCGCATCCCCCCCCCCACCTCCCCCTCCTGTGTCTCCTTCTTTTTCCTCCCTTCATCATCCTTTCTCACCCCTCCCCCCTCCACCTCTCCAGTGTCTTCATCTTTTTCCCGCCTTCCTCATCCTTCCTCCCCCTCTCCCCCCTACTCCATCCTCCACCCTCCACCCCTTCCCTCTTCCTTCGTCCTCTCCACTACCTTCCATCCCCCACTTCCCCCCTCCCGCTCCCACTAGCCATCCTTCCCCCCCCCCCCCCCCCCCCCCCCCCACTTGTTGCTCTTCTCTGCCTGGGCGAAATACTGGGCCAAAATTAACTTCCCCATAACGTCCGCTTTACCCAGAGGACCCCATCCACTCTCTCTCGAGGCGAGAGAGAAAGAGAGAGAGAGAGAGTGTGTGTGTGTGTATGTGTACAAAGGAGTACAAAGGAAATCAAGCAACAACAGATCTAGTGACCCTTCTAGGCTGCTTGTCCTCCAAAACACTGAGGATCAAGTGTCCAAACAGTGGTTTAGAGGGGGTAAAGGAACATTGGAAAGGGAACTACTGCCCTGCCACTAACGTGGCAGGACTAGGAAGTTAGTAGGGGACATATGGGTTAGTAACTGAGGGGAGGATAAAGTTATTCATTTACAAACGCAGTCAGTCGCGGGTTTGATGCGAGATATTTGTCTAGGCGGAATTTAAATGAATCAACGGTGCTGCAGTCTATAACGTCTCGGGGAAGCCCATTCCACAAGTTGACAACTCGATTAAAGAAGAAATTCTTAGATTCGTGTGAGTTAAAAGATTTACCAATAATTTTGCAACCGTTTCCCCGCGTGTAATTAGATTGGTCGATAGTGAAGTACTTACTACAGTTCATATTGTCGATGCCTTTGATGATTTTGAACACTTGAATTAAGTCACCTCTTAATCTGCGCTGGGTTAAAGGAAATAGATTTAATTCTCTAAGACGCTCTTCGTATGGTTTGTTCTTTAGGCTAGGTATCATTTTGGTAACTCTACGTTGAACTCGTTCTAGCTTGTTTATGTCTTTTTGGTAATAAGGGCACCAGCATTGAACGCAGTATTCTAGAAGAGGGCGGACTAAGGAATTGTAAAGGGTTAGGATTACGTCTTTGGATTTATGCTCAAACGATCTGCCTATAAAGCCAATTATTTTGTTTGCCTTCTTAACAACTTCTGAACATTGTTGACTCGGTTTTAGGTTACTCGATATTGTTACTCCCAGATCGGTTTCTCTGTTTACATTCTTAAGCTGAGTGCCATTCATCGAATAGTTTGCTTTCTCATTTAGGTATCCGATATGTAGTACTTTACATTTATCCGCATTGAAACTCATTTGCCAAATTTGGGCCCAATGTGACAATTAATCTAGATTGTGTTGCATATCGTCAACTTTATCTTTTGAGAGTACGCTATTTGCAATTTTTGTATCGTCAGCAAATTTTGAGATTGTACAGGTGAGACCCTTATCTATGTCGTTGATGTAAATTAGAAAGAGAATTGGTCCTAGTACCGATCCCTGGGGTACCCCGCTACTTACATTGGTCCATTTAGATGCCTTACCGTTTATGACTACTCTTTGCTTTCTGTCGCTAAGCCAATTTTCTATCCATTTCAACACACCGTCTTGTATTCCATGCGCTTTTAGTTTTAGCAGTAAACGTTTGTGGGGAACTTTGTCAAAGGCCTTTTGAAAATCAAGGTATATAATATCTACAGCTTTACTCTCATCGTAGAGGTTGAGGATATCGTGGAAGAAGTCTAAGAGGTTTGTTAAACAGGAACGTTTTTTACGAAAGCCGTGTTGAGTATCTTTAAGTATGTTATTTTCCTCTAAGTGATTTACGAGTCTGTCTCTTATGACCGTTTCTAGCATTTTACATACAACTGAGGTTAAGCTAATTGGACGATAGTTACTGGGTAGGGATTTGCTGCCTTTTTGAATATCGGTGTTACGTTGGCTAGCTTCCACTGATCAGGCATAGTTCCAGACTGCAAGGATTTATTGAATAGTAATGTCAGTGGTTTGGAGAGCTCATCCTTAGCTTTCTTTAGAACTCTAGGCGAGATTGTATCAGGTCCAGGCGTTTTATTTACCTTGAGTTTATCTAAACAATTCAATACTTCTCTCTCTGTAAAGGTGATATTGCTTAGAACATCTGAATTATCAATCTGAATCAGCGATGGTGTAGGGATATCACTGAGGTCTTCTGTTGTTAAAACTGATGCAAAGAAGGTATTGAGGGCATTACTCATTTGTACTTCGTCTTTGGTGTATTCTCCATTTTCATCGACTAATGGTCCAACAGTTGAAGTAACTACTTTTTTCTTTCTGATATAACTATAGAATTCTTTCGGGTTTGTTTTACTTTGATTCGCAATATGTAACTCTAGGGTCTTTTTACTTTGCTTAATTAACTTTTTGGCTTTGCGTCGTAGCTCTACAAAGTTCACCCGTTCTTCGTCATTTTGTGAGGATTTTAATCTATCATTAGCAAATTTTTTAGCAAGCAGACAGTTTGAAATATCTTTATTCCACCATTTGGGCTTATTATTATGGCCTGGACGCCGTATTTTCGATGGTATGCAGTCTTGCACTGCCTTTAGGTAAGTGGTTTCGAATAACTTCCAAGATGTATTTATGTCGTTATTGTTAATTAAAAAGCTCCAGTCAGTTTCTTTAAACATAGCTCTAAGTTTATGAAAGTTTGCTTTCTTGAAATTAGGGACTTTTTCGATGCTACTATTTGGTTTGTTACTAGTAAAGTTTAAAGTGAAAGTTATCGTACGATGGTCGCTGTTACTGAATTCATCACCAACATTCAAATTCTCTATTAATTCTTCTTTTGTTGCAAGTACAATGTCAAGAACGTTATTACCACGGGTCGGTGTTCGAACAAATTGATAAAGCGAACTCTCTTGCAAGTTCGTATACAAGTCAAGTCCGGAGTGTGAAGTAAGAGTATCGCCCAACTTGGTCACAGGTAAATTAAAGTCGCCAAAAAATACGGTATCTTGTGAGTTACTTACATCTGCAATTTGTTCATAAATTTCTCGGTCAGTTTGCACTGATTGAGCTGGAGGTCTGTATATTAATGCAAGTATTATTTTTGTACCTTTATTATTCTTTATTAGCACAAAAGATGTGTCGACGTTCACAATTTGAGGTTTTGACACGAGGGTCGGGTTAAGACTTTCTTTGATATAATATAAAACGCCACCTCCATTTTTATTTATTCGGCTTTTCTCAAACATTACATAACCGGGAAGTGAATACTCTGCTAAAAGTCTCTATCTACTGTATTGAGCCAAGATTCTGTTATACCAATCACATCATAATTTTCAGTAAACACTAGTTCCTCTAAATCTGAAAATGTATTGCGTATGCTACGAGCGTTTGCATAGAAAACCTTTAAAGTTGTGGTTTTAGAACTCACAGAACGTTCTTTAATCAAATTTTTGGTTCTGATCGGATCTACATTTACATTCATGGCTGACATCGGTCCTCGGTCGTTATCCCTGGCGGTTTTGAATTTGGGTCGTGTTGGTGGAGCTTTATCCAAATTCGCGGTTCTTGACAGATTAGCATTTAATTCCTTCGCAGGTTGCCGCCCTCGCTGTCTTCGGTCCTCCTTCCTGGTTGTCCTGTGCTGAGTCGATTTCTTCTCCGAAAATCCTTCACCGCATCGTTGAGAAGACGCCCAAAACGTGCTGCTCCCACCTGGTTCAGATGAACTCCATCGTCCGAAAACAAATAGTCATCGTAGTAGAAATTGTCCCAGGTGTCGACGAATCCCACGTTTTCCTTCCTGCAGAGGTTTGCTAGACAACGATTTGTGCTGGTGGCTATATTGTGTGTGTGTGTGTGTGTGTGTGTGTTTGTTTGAACGAATTAGAAGGAGAGTGTGTGTGTGTGTGAAAGTGAGAGTGAAAGAATGTTGTAGAGTCAGAGAGTTACACCGAGTTACACAGATACTCAGACTACACAGACCTTACGTTTCCTACTAGGTAGTCCGGCCTCCATACTACTAGACAAGGACAGTTTATAGTAGAAGAATAGGACAGCATAGTAGAAGGCTCTCTCTCCACCCTCCGGGTAACAATCCGTACCGGAAAATTATGGGTCAGGAAATGCCCACAAGGAAAGTTTTTATAGAATATAGAAATAATTAGTCTGCAAAGTAATCTACATTTATATACCAACTGATTCCTTCATATTTATCTAATCTCCATCAGATGATCGTCCAGTCTTTTTCTTAAACGTATCAATTAAATTAATATCGACCACCTCCCTTGGTCAACTATTCCACTCTTTGACCACACTGTATGTGAAGACATTTTGTGTGACGTCTACAAACTAAACAAATGCCTAGCAATCAAATCACACAAGTAGGCAATACACAAAACGCAGAAGTATTAAATTGATTTCATTAATTGAGTTTAGGAGTAAAGTCGGTTGGTGGAGGTAACCTTATAATATAACAATGAATCTATAAACACTCGATACATAAGCA
This sequence comes from Paralithodes platypus, assembly GCA_032716605.1. Classification (NCBI taxonomy): domain Eukaryota; kingdom Metazoa; phylum Arthropoda; class Malacostraca; order Decapoda; family Lithodidae; genus Paralithodes; species Paralithodes platypus. Next base: position 52,655,952 of record CM064493.1, on the reverse strand, counting down.
ATAAAATACTAAAAACTAAATTGTTTAAACAAATAATAAATAGATAAATAAATAAGAGGCAGCTCAAAACTATACAGAAAACACCAAGATAAAAACAAGCGCTTAGCACGCCACATTAATCTCTCTCTCTCTCTCTCTCTCTCTCTCTCTCTCTCTCTCTCTCTCTCTCTCTCTCTCTCTCAGCAAGCCCAACCATTATTTATCCATGTCCTACACATTCTCACGTTCCCACAAACTCTCTATCTCTTTCTCTCTCTCCCAATCCCCCACCCCCGTCTCTCTCACTGACTCGCTCACTCTCATTCTCACTCACTCATTCATTCGCTCACACACCACACATTCTCTCTCCTTTTCTCTCTCTCTCTCTCTCTCAATAGAAATAAGGCATGCCTTCTTTCTATTGAGAGAGAGAGAGAGAGAGAAAAAAGGAGAGAGAATGTGTGGTGTGTGAGCGAATGAATGAGTGAGTGAGAATGAGAGTGAGCGAGTCAGTGAGAGAGACGGGGGTGGGGGATTGGGAGAGAGAGAAAGAGATAGAGAGTTTGTGGGAACGTGAGAATGTGTAGGACATGGAGAAATAATGGTTGGGCTTGCTGAGAGAGAGAGAGAGAGAGAGAGAGAGAGAGAGAGAGAGAGAGAGAGAGAGAGAGAGAGAGAGAGAGAGAGAGAGATTAATGTGGCGTGCTAAGCGCTTGTTTTTATCTTGGTCTTTTCTGTATAGTTTTGAGCTGCTTTTTATTTATTTATCTATTTATTATTTTTTCGAACAATTTAGTTTTTAGTATTTTATTGCTTATGTATCGAGTGTTTATAGATTCATTGTTATATTATAGTGTTACCTCCACCAACCGACTTTACTCCTAAACTCAATTAATGCAATCAATTGAATACTTCTGCGTTTGTTGTTGTTGCTGATCCCCAGGCTGCCTGGCCGAACAGCCCCAAGGCCCCGAGCAAGACCAAGGCCATAACCGAGCGCCCCCTCAGAACCCTCCCTGCCTACCACAATAAAGCCTGGGTGACCGAAGCCACTCCATGGCGGGGAGCTGAGGAGGGTGCGGAAACGCCCGGGAAACCAAAGCCCCATCCAGGGCCCTGTGTCCCTCAGCAATTATGAAGAGAAAGTTGAGGGGCAAAGGAAAAATGTGACGCTTTGGCTTCCAATCTTGGTAGATTGGGAGGTCAATCCACGGAAGAGACGCCGTCACTTGAGAATTAGAAAATATATAAGTAAAAGGAACAGTCATATTAAGCTATGAGTATGGCAGAGATCGCTCAGTTCTCATTCTGATAGACCAGCCCATCACCACATGACTAGAACCCAATCCTCTCAGCATCAGCTAGGAAAGGCCCTAGAAAGCCGCCTTTGGCGGGGGGATGGCTCCCCTATTTCAACCCCTTTCAGGGTTGGGCACCCGCCCAACTTGTGTGCCTACTTGTGTGATTGGATTGTTAGGCATTTGTTTAGTTTGACTCGTACCTGTTTGTTATGGAATTGTTCTCACCTTTGACTATTGTTTTGGCTTGCTTTCTTGTTTTTCTTGTCGTTACTGTTAAGGGGAGATCTCCACTTGAGGGATTTCTTTCTTGACCCCTTTCTCCCTCATGTTTAGCCCCATTGCTTTTGATATTATAGAACGTTTGTCCCATTAGTTTAGCGATTTTAAGAACTTTCACCCCATATAAAGACCTTTCGTGCCATTCAGGTGTCAATTTTATCCTGGCGAGCGATAGCGAGCCTGTAATTTAAGAGGAACCGGCCTTCGGCCGGGAAATTTTCTACCGAAAAATGTACAAATATATCTTGAAAGGGACTCAAGGGGGTGTAATTTTAAGCTTGATGGAGGTCTAGGGAACAAACTAAATACCTCCCCTTAAATGATGTTACTTGTATTGCTTAGTGTGTGGTTTGGCTTGTTCTGCAATCGTTTGGCTTATTTAGTACTTGATAGGTTTATTTGGTATGTTTTGATTTCAATCGTATTTGTTCTTTTAACATTTATTACACGGTACCTGTTTCTTTTATGTACAGTTCTAAACGCATAACAGAGTACACCAATTCGATTCTTTGAACCTTAAAAGCCAAGTTCTGAAGGATCTGAAGCATTGTATTCTTTCGATTGTGTTCAATACTGATTCAAATGTGTGCCTCTCCAATTAGGCTCTTGACTCAACCTCTTTTTAAGTTGTTGTTGTTGCGTTGAGTTTTGACTACATACACTGTACCATGGTGTGAGTCAAGCTTCAGCAGCCTTTCTGATAACAGGTGGCCAAAACGTCGAGGACCCAGGAGAGGCCGCAGAGGGGCAGCAAGACTCCCAGGACGCAAAGGGTCGAATGGGAAGATGAAGCATTGAACTAAGAAACCCGACAGGAAGAAAATGCTTGATATACAGAAGAGACGAGAATGATGGAAACACCACAACCCCTAGAGGGCACCGATGGAGGACATGAAGGAGCCTCGAGGAAAGCCGAAGAATATGCTGGGTCTAGTGCCAACCACAGGTCCATGGAGTTTCTGGTTCCCGCCAATCAGAGAGGATCAAAGATAGCACGGTTGAAGAGAAGATCACAAAAACAAAGCTGGACAGCAAGCTGGGATGATGCCGGAGGGAGAGGCCGCAGGACCGCTGTTGCAGGCCGACGAGATGGCCTCCAAGAAACCCACAGATTTTGACAACCACCAGCAAGCAACCATCCGCGAAGACTGCCAAACCGCAACTCAACTTTTTATGTTCTTGTCCGCCTTATATTTGTTTTTTTTTACTTGTTATATAAAATCACCCTTAGAAGTCATAGCCAACATTCACAACCTTAATATAAGCTTAAGGGGAAGTTTTTAGTTGATTCCCTAGACTTCCATCAAGCTTAAAATTACTCCCCCTTGACCCCCTTTCAAGATAAATTTGTAAATTTTTCGGTAGAAAAATGTCCCGGCCGAAGGCCGATTCCCCTTAAATTACAGGCTCGCTATCGCTCGCCAGGGAAAAATCGACACCTAAATAGCACGAATGGTCTTAAAATTGACAGAAATGGGGCGAGGGTTCTTAAAATCGACAAACTAATGGGGCAAGCGTCTTTAAATCTCACAAGCAATGGGGCTAAACATGAGGGAGAAAGAGGTTCAGAAAAAAAATCCTCCAGGTGGAAATCTCCCCTTAACATAATCCTCAGCAGATTTCGTTATGGCTTGAGTATAAAGGATTTGTTGATCAATTGTACGGTCGCGCTAATAAGTCATGGCCCAGCTGTCATTACGTTTGGCTTGCTCTGTGCTGTATTAATGTCTGTCAGATGTTGAATAGGGTGGGTAGGTGTAGGACCATGTTTGTATATTTCACTCGATATGAAGACATTAAGCTTAGATATTGTTGATACTAATTATTGATCAAAACATACTTGGTGCCGAGACATCACTTATTAGCGCGACTGTACACATATATCTTGACGCTTATTCGCACACGTGAGTTACATAGGTCAGAGGTTAAGGTCCTGGGAAGTTGATAATGTATGTTAGGGGAAGGCGTAAATATTACATACACGCATGTAAATACGCAACAAATATATACACACTCACATACACAGATACTAGATCCAGACACAAGCACACACACACACACACACACACCGATACACACACACACCGATACACACACACACACACACCGATACACACACACACACACACACCGATACACACACACACACACACACACACACCGATACACACACCCAAACCACACCGAATACACACACCGATACACACACACACCGATACACACACACACACACACACACACACACACACCAATACACACACACACACCGATACACACACACACACACACACACCGATACACACACACACCTCGAGGAGAACCATTTACTATCGGATTGTCAGTTTGGTTTTAGGTCGAATAGGTCATGTGTGTCAAATTTGCTGAGCTTCTATGATAGAGTGATTGAAATTATGCAAGAACGAGACGGATGGGCAGATTGTGTATTTTTAGATTTCAAAAAAGCTTTTGATAAAGTACCCCATAAAAGGCTTCTATATAAACTTGAAATGTGTGGAGGAATCACCGGTGGACTCTTAAAATGGATGAAGGATTTCTTAACCGGGAGGAAAATGAGAACCATCATAAGAGGGAAATATTCATCATGGAGTGATGTGATAAGTGGAGTGCCCCAGGGCTCAGTGTTGGCCCCATTGATGTTTTTAATTTTTATAAATGATCTGCCTCTTGGAATTAGCAGCTATATTAACATGTTCGCCGATGACGCAAAATTAGTAAGGAAAGTGGTTGATAACAATTGCTGTAAAATGCTCCAGGAGGACATCAATAAGCTGTATCAATGGAGCCGAATGTGGAAAATGGAGTTCAACATTGATAAATGCCACGTGATGGAGATGGGAGACGGCCAGGGAAGACCCCATGGGGAGTACAGTATGGGCGATGTAAGGTTGGAAAAGTCAGAGAAGGAAAAAGACTTAGGAGTTGTAGGGAACAGGAGGTTAGATCCCGGTGACCATATCAATAACTTGGTAAATAAGGCATATTCGTGGTGGGCTAATATTAGGGTAGCGTTTAAATTCCTAAATGAAGACATGGTGAAGATATTAATAACACAGTTTTTAAGGCCTAGTCTGGAGTATGCAGCGGTTGTATGGAATCCACATATGAAAAAACACATAAGTAAGCTAGAGAAAATTCAGCGTGTGATCACAAGATGGGTGCCAGGGTTAAAAAACTTACAATATGAAGACCGGCTGTGTCACCTGGGGATTCCCTCACTTGACCAGACTAGGGAGAGGGGAGACATGATAGCTTTATTTAAGTGTGTTCACGGAAAGGAATATATTGATCAAACAAATTTTGTTTGGCCAGCGGTGGGGAGGACGAGAGGACATGACTATAAACTGTTGAGGAAGAGAGCTAGGAAGGATGTTAGGAAGTTTGGTTTTCCAGATAGAATGGTTGAGAAGTGGAATAAGTTACCAAACGACCTAGTGTGTGCACAAAGTATTCAAGCTTTTAAAGTAAATTATGATAAGTTAAAGGCTAACGGGACACTACGAGAGTAATCTCAATCCTGTAAAATACAATTAGGTAAATACACCGATACACACACACACCGATACACACACACACCGATACACACACACACCGATACACACACACACCGATACACACACACACACACACACACATATACAGATACACCGACACATATTCACATATAGTGTGTGTGTGTGTGTGTGTGTGTGTAAAACTGATAGATAGAATTATAGATTAATAGATTAATAAACAAAATGAGAGAGAGAGAGGGAGAGACTAGACACTTTGATAATAACATTTAGGTTAGACAATTAGATAACAGTCTAACCATCGTAATTAGATACGGGTGATTAGAGGAGCGAGGTGAATAAGACGTGTTTAACCTTTTCTGTACCGGCGATGTGGTATTACTTGTAGTCTAGCTATATATATGTAGACGATTCTGTACAGTTTAAGAAGGATCTGTGGTAGTAAAAAGAATTAAGTGAGATAGTTCGAATGTTGGTAATTGATGAAGGTACTTTTTAAACTGAATGAAATCGTCTAATTAATAAAGTTAAAAAGACATCGTCGGTACAGAAGGGGTTAAAGGGCTCAATACAGGCTGAGAGAGAGAGAGAGAGAGAGAGAGAGAGAGAGAGAGAGTAAGTGAGTAAGAACGTGAGATATAACAATAATGTAATCCTATTCTTCCCATCTACACACCATCTATTATGTTTGGCTGTTATCCCTTTATACATTTAAGGGGGTCACCTGCTGTTTTTCTCCTTCTCTCCTTTTCTCTCTTTCCCTGGCTTGTATCCATTCGGCCCCATTCAGCCAACTGTTATAGGACGTTTATCTCCATCCAGTTGTCGATTCCTTCCTGGCGAGCGATAGCGAGCCATCATTGTATGGAGAAATCCGGCTTCGCCGGAGACATTTTTCTGTCGAAAAATTTACAAATTTAGCTTGCTGTCAAAACAAATATGTATATATGTATCTGCTGGCTCGCTACCGCTCGCCAGGAAAATATTGACACCTGGATGGGGGTAAACGTCTTAAAACAGTAGGCTGAATGGGGCCGAATACAAGCCAAAGAGAGTGGGAGAGAGAGAGAGAGAACAAAAAAGCGAGGTGAGCCCCCTTAAATACCACTGGCTTGTTATGCTCGTCTCCATTTTCTTCTTCCCGTTTTCCTTCGAGATAGTGTCAGTGTACAAGGGGAGGGAGCACTTTTTTATCTTTGGATCAAGATTAATGTTCATCTTGATTAAGGATTTTATGGGGCGTGTGTGTTGTTGGAGGGGGGGGGGGCGTTATGGGTGTAGGGGTTTAAGGGGTAGAGGAGGAGGGGGGGGGGGCATAATCCGAGATGATACCTCACACCATAAACTCTCTCGCCTAGTTAACCCTCTCGGTATCATGACGTAATTCTTTCTCCATAATGTTCTGACTATGATTAGACGATTTTATACAGCTTAGGAGGGGTAAACTCGATCTCCACCAATAGATAATTTCTAACTTTGATAGCATCGTAATCAAATAGTCAATTACAAAGTATGTCATTGTGTACATGGAAAAGGGTTCAATCGGAAGCTGTTACACCAAAATTGCTGTACAATATACAGGTATATAATTGCCAAAAAAAGTCGGTTATGTAACTACTAATTAAGACCAATCCATTAACATTTTGATTACATCCAGTTTGGGGACCGACTGGAATTATACTCTGCCGGAAATGCGAGGGTGAAGAATAGGAGATAAAACAAGCTTAATTTGCATAATTTACTTCATGTTATTCCTACCCATTAGCTCTCTCTCTCTCTCTCTCTCTCTCTCTCTCTCTCTCTCTCTCTCTCTCTCACGTTCATACTCCATCTCTCATTATTTTCCTAGCTAGCCATAGCGAGCCTGTATTTTAAGAGAAATCTGCCTTCGGCTGGGACTGTTATTCTATCGAAAAATGTACTAATTTAACTTGAAAGAGGATCGTGAGTGGCTATTATAGTTGAAAGGAGAAAAAAAAATGTGAAAGTAGCAAATATTTTTTCTCTCTCTCTCTCTCTCTCTCTCTCTCTCTCTCTCTCTCTCTCTCTCTCTCTCTCTCTCCCTGTTACACCTACCCATTACCTTGAGAGAGTAGGATGGCTGTTGTTATAATTAGGTTAGTATTTTTTTGCAGGCGTGATGATTATGTGAAGGAGATTTAATTAAAGAGACACTTGCTTTCTGCGTGCTACGCGTTCACACACACACACACACACACACACGTTCACGCTCTCTATCACACAGACACCCACACACGGATACACATATACTCACTCACTCTCACTCTCTCTCACACACACACACACACAATCACGTTCACTTACATACCCACACAAACATACACAACAAGAATAACTTCTATCTATCTATCTATTGCCTGACGCCGTGATCCCCGAAGGGGTGGCCACGAACGAACCGCCCCCATGCACCTCTGTCCCCAGTCAGTCGACGCCCCTCCTCCCAACCAGCACCGCCTTCATCCATATACTTCTTCACGCCATTCTTCCACCTCTCTTTCGGTTTACCTCTCCCTCTCTGTCTGCCGATACCAGAACCAGAAAACAGTTACCAATCGAAAATATCCGGAAACCATTGCTCCTGTGGATCCGCCTTAAGGGGAGGTATTTAGTTTGTACCCTAGACCTTCATCAAGCTTAAAATTACACCCCCTAGACCCCCCTTTCAAGATAAATTTGTACATTTTTCGGTAGAAAAATGTCCTGGCCGAAGGCCGGTTCCTCTTAAATTACAGGCTCGCTATCGCTCGCCAGGAAAATATCGACACCTAAATGGCACGAAAGTTCTTAAAATTGACAGAAATGAGGCGTAAGTTCTTAAAATCGCCAAACTAAAGGGGGCGAGCATCTTAAAATCTAAAAAGCAATGGGGCTAAACATGAGAGACAAAGGGGTCCAGACAAAAATCCCTCAAGTGGACATCTCCCCTTAAAATACTTGACTAAACCGAAGGTACTTCACTCGCCGCTATTACAATAATCAGTGTTCCTCAGAGCTCTTTCAGTGGATACCCCCTCCCTTGCAGAGGCACCCGCCTTTCAACACAGTCCCACTCCTATTCTACCAGTTCTCCAGTCCAAGAATTGGCAAATTTTCCCAGTCTTTCTTCTACTCAACTATTGGACTCTGGAACTCTCTCCCTCAATCAATCTTTCTTTCATCCTATGACTTAAACTGATTTAAGCTTCGCGTGTCCAGGCATTTTCACCATAACATCCTGTGAGTTTGGTTCTTTGTAATTCTGTTTACTCTGGGGGAGACACTTGTTACAGGCAATCTGCCTTTTGTCTCCTTCATACAAACAAAAAAATCTGTTTAGGTGTTGTAGGAAATGTAGTTGAGTTATGGTAACTGTAGAATAATCACTGCCTTGGACATATCGTGGCCGGGAGATTTCCACTTGAGGGATTTTTTTCTGGACCCCTTTCTCCCTCATGTTTAGCTCCATTGCTTTTGAGATTTTATGACGTTCGCCCTAGTAGTTTGGACATTTTAAGACATTTTGCTCTATTTCTGTCAATTTTAAGGCATTTCGTGCCATTAAGGGGAGGTTTCTAGTTTGTTTCCTACTCCTCCAGCAATCTTAAATTTCACCCCCTTGACCCCCTTTCAAGATAAATTTGTACATTTTTCGGTAGAAAAATGTTCCGGCCGAAGGCCGATTACTCATAAATTACAGGCTCGCTATCGCTCGCCAGGATAAAATCGACACCTAAATGGCACGAAAGGTCTTAAAATTGACAGAATGGGGCGAAAATTATTAAAAATCACCAAACTAATGGGGCAAAAGTCTTAAAATCTCAAAAAAAATGGGGCTAGACATGAGGGAGAAAGGGGTCAAGAAAAAAAGTCCCTCAAGTGGAAATCTCCCCTTAAGGTGTCGATTTTTTCTTGGTGAGCGCTAGCGAGCCTGTAATCTAAGAGCAACCGGCCTCCGGCCGGGGGCCTCCAGCCGGGACATTTTTCCACCGTAAAATGTGCAAATTCGTCTTGAAAGGGGGTCTAGGGGGTGTAATTTTAAGCTTGATGAAAACGTAGGGAACAAACTAAATATCTCCCCTTAGCATTTCGAATCTATCCCGAACTGAATCGAATCTTCTTTGTAATTTTTGACCTAGTATTGGCAATTGCAGGTTGGCTTGTGCTGTTCGAAGCTTCATATTGAGCCATAGTTTGTGTTTAGAGTGTATACAGTAGCTAGTGTAATTCTGATACATTTTAAACTCTCGAACTGATGAAACGAACCTTCGAAATGCAGATATCGATTTAAGGGGAGATGGTTCACTTTCTGGGCGATTTTTGCATGTATTCATTATTTTTCTAGTGTCTTCCCTAGATCTCTATCTAAATTAAAAAAAACATCCATTAGATCCTCCTTCTAGATTAATTTATACATTTTTCGGTAGAAAAATGTCCCGGCCGAAGACCGGTTCTTCCAACATTACAGGCTCATTATCGTTCGCCAGGGAAAAAATCGACATCTAAATAACACGAAAGGTCTAAATATTGACGAAGAAATGAGGCGAAAGGTCTTAAAATCGACTAACTAATGGGGCAGACATCTTAACATCTGAAAACTAATGGGGCTAAACATGAGGGAGAAAGTGGTCCAGAAAACCGGCCCATCCCCCCCCTCCTCTGAAATGTAAATATCGGGTGAGCAATTAAGGAGAGGCAGACCGTTTTTCATTTTTTTTTTTTTTTTTTTTCTATGTGATTGAGGGAGGCAAAAGGCATAACTGCCTATAGCGAGTGCCTCCCCCATAGTTGAAAGAGTGACAGGGCCAAAATCAAGGGACGTTCGAGCCAAAATGCCTGGACACACGGAGTTTGAAGCAATTTAAGTCATAGGAAGAGGGAAAGACTGATTCTGGGAGAGAGTTCCAGAGCTCAGATGTTGAGTAGAAGAAAGTTTGAGAGTAACGTTTCACTCTTGGGTTGGAGAGTTGCACAGAGTAGGGGTGGGATTGAGTTGCAAGACGGGTACCACGTGCCCTACGTAAAGGAGGTGGTATGCACTGGGATAGCTCTGAGGAACACTGATTATTATAGTAGCGATTGAATAGCGAGAGAGATGCAACATTGCGGCGGAGAGAGAGAGGTTGCAGAGAGTTGGTGAGTGGACGGGAGTTAATTATACGAAAGGCCTTCCTTTCAACTTTATCTAGGAGAGCGGTGTGAGAGGAACCTCCCCACACATGTGAACAATACTCAATACAAGGGCGCACTATGACCCTGTACAGAGCAAGAAGCTGTGCAGGGGAAAAGAACCCCCTAAGGCGGTTGAGCACACCCAGCTTCTGGGAGGCTGCCTTAGCAAGACTGGTAATATGGTCCTTCCAAATGAGAGCAGAAGAAAAAGAGACACCAAGAATATTGAGAGAAGATGAAGGGTTGATTTTTGTATTGTTGAAGAATAAGGGATAGTCCGCTGGGAGATCCTGACGGGTAGATAGATGGAGAAATTGGGTTTTGGAAGCATTAAAGTTAACAAGGTTTTCTCTGCCCCAATTGGAAATAGTATTTAGATCAGAATTTAAGAGTTCTATGGCTTCATTACGTTTGTCGTTGAGGGATTGCTGGCTGGGGCGTTCTGAAAAACTAATGGAGTAGTGTAAGGTTGAGTCGTCTGCCCCCTTCTCCCTAATGTTTAGCCCCACTAGTTTTGAGATTATAAGACGTTCGGCCCATTAGTTTGGCGATTTTAACACCTTTCGCCCCATTACGTTGTCAATTTTAAGACCTTTCGTGCCATTTAGGTGTCGATTATTTCCTGGCGAGCGATAGCGAGCCTGCAATTTTCAAAGGAATCGGCCTTCGGCCAGGACATTTTTCTACCGAAAAATGTACGAATTTATCTTGAAGGGGGTGTTTTTCTAAGTTTTATGGAGGTCTAGTGAGAAAACTAAAAAAATATATCAATAATGAATTAACCTTCTCCGACATATGACGCGATTTTGAGCCTATTTGAGGATACTTTAAAGCCTTTGTTACCATCAGTGGTATTTAGAAACCTTTAGTTTAGTTACTTCAACCACTGCAGTTGTCTTTGAGTTAGCTGTGGGCAGAACACTAATTTTGGAGAGGTAATTTTAAAGGTGAGAGAACTCTATTTCTTATTGCTAATCTGGCAACCTCTGCGTCATATGTGCGTGAAAAGGTAGATCAAACAAACGGTCAGTCTACCCTTAATGAGATGCTTCGATTCAGTTCAGGTCAGCTTTAAAAACTTAACCCCTTGTGGATTATGACGCGTTTTGATAGTTTAGTGTGGCTATGATTAGAAGATTTTATTTAGATTAGGGAGAACCAGAGACTGGAGTTCTCGGAAAGGGGGCTCCAGTCTTGATGAAATTCTTAACTTGCAGTGTGCTGGCTTAATAATCCAGAAGGGTTGATAGCCTCTGAAGTCCTATTTTAACTAACAAATTAGGAAGAACATGTGGTACCGTAGCTAGAAAGTTTAACTGGGATAGTATTTATCCCTTTGATGCCTAGCGATCCTTCCTAAATCGAATAAAATCGTCTAAATACAACCCTTTGTGTTCTTCATTGTACTGTACAAGTCTACATGGATAATAAATCATATTTGCATAAGGATATTTCTCGATATTATAATTATGCTATAGTCTATTCGCTGTAAGTAGGCGAGAAATCATGAACTCCAACCTCTGTAACTCACAAACTACTAAAGTAATCGAGCTAACATTTCTACCATTTGGGAAGAGCCAGTCAAGGAATAGATGTGGAAATTTACAGCCAATTTTCTGCAGCCCTTTTTGAGTTACAGAGGATTAGAGGTCATGATTTATCGCCTACTTACAGCGAATAGACTATAGTACCTTAAATCCAAAACTTACCACATTGATAAGTTAGAGGTAGCTGGAAAGCTATCGAGTTTCAGTTAATAAGCTTTAATAAAGCATCGGTAACTAGGCTACATCTGGTTCAGATATCATCATTATATATATATATATATATATATATATATATATATATATATATATATATAATGTGAAAGAAAGAGAGAGGGGGAGAGAAAGAGCGCGCAGATTCAAACTGCATAGACAACGGATGCAGTACGCGACATCTGTGGGTCTAGGCGGGAAACCTAATCAAGCACCTCAAAGGAGCTTCTCTCATAAATTTCGTAATTCTTATAAAATTATATTTACTATCTATAAATAATGTACTAATATCGATATAACTAATTCGTAGAAAACACGAATATTCAGATGTGCATAGATTTTATGGAAGGAAAATTCCAATCTGAGAAACTATAGACGCTCAATACGTCGACTACGGAGGGACGCTTGGTCGTAGAGGCGCCAGTTTTAGCGATGTAATTTGTGCTTCTTGTGATGGATATTCGTTTGGTGAGACAGCGAAAATCGGCTGGCGGTGGTGCTTTGTGAAGTGTGGTTGGCCTGACAGGAGAAACGGAAGGGAAACGTTTGAAATAATGGTGAGAAATACGTTTTTAAGTTTGTGTTTTATCTTTTCTGTGCTCGCTATGGTTTCCGTCTTCCGCCTCTCTCTCTCTCTCCGCTATAAACTACGATATCAATTCATTGTAGGCTATTTATATTAAACCCTTCCAGTAGTCGACTATGCCTATTCAATTTGTATTTTATTATGCGGTTATCATTAGACAGTGTTATGAAGCTTGGGAGGATATGTTGGAGTTAAAGGGGTAAACGACAGTCTTCATTAATCTACAGTATTAACCAACAATGTATCATTTATAAATTTAATAATATAGTAATACTAGCATACTGAAAAGGTTAAGATGCTATATAAAGCTTGTTAATCAATTTATGGAAATACCTCACAAGATTACAACACGTAAATATGATAGGAAGTTGGAACAAAGAGATTCAAGGCTAATATATTTATCTATCTATCTATAACTATTTATCTATATTAGCTCGGTGGTCTAGTGGAGAGCGTCTTGACTTCTACATAAGAGTGAAGAGGTGGGTAATAGTTTTTTTGGTAATATACCGTAGTATTTCCACTATTGTCTTGTAGATATAGTGCTACTGAATCTCTGAGCGAGGGATAGAGAGAAAATGGCTCTTAATAAATGAGCTGAAGATTATCGTTACACATATCAAGAAGGTACAGTCACGAGCATAAATGCTGCGACATCCACCAGATAACGTCAACTCCTTCATCACTAGGGGTTTATACTAAGCTGAATAAAATCGTTTGACGGTAGCTAGAATGAAATACAGAAATAATTATGAGTTTGAATACAAAGTTTTGCAATACCTTTGGAGACAAAGGGGCGACAATTATTTGGTAGGTGTCGCAGTATTTATGCTCGTGACTGTACGTACATTTACGACCACCAATAATCATAGGTTACGTCCATTTGAATCTTTGAACCTTCAAAGTCAAGTTCTGAACATCCTAGTTATAAAGAAGCATTGTGTTGTTTCGCCTAGGCTCGATACTGGTTCGAATTAAGTGAGAGAGAGATTTACTAAGATACACTGACCAAACAATTCCTACGATCCAAACGAGGTGATCGGGATTCAATTCTAGTAGAGACAGCAGAATCCCAAATTAAGTGGAAGGGATAACCCAGAAAACCCCCACAAAGGAAAGAGAGAGAGAGAGAGAGAGAGAGAGAGAGGAGGGGGGGGGGGGGAGAGAGAGAGCATACTAAGCATTCATTAACCACTTCAGTACGGGTGATGTCAATATCCTTACATGTTGGCTATATAAATTAATACACGATTTTATGTAGCTTAGGAATGACGTCTAGTAATCGGAGAGGTGTATTATACCTCCATAAATTCGCTGGCTATCATAAATCCTTCCTAAAGAGAGTAACATCGTGTTACTGTATAATAGCCAGAATAAGATAAAGACAACTTTGCCCGTCTCCAAGTATACATTAAATCCTCAGGAGAGAGAGAGAGAGCAAGCAAGCGAGAGAGATTGTGGGGGGGGGGGAAGAAATAGAGCGCGCAGATTCAAACTGCCTAGACAACGGATGTGGTACGCGACATCTGTGGGTCTAGGCGGGAAACCTAAACAAACATCTCAAAGGAGCTTCTCTCATAAATGTCTTAATTCTTATAAAATTATATTTACTATCTATAAATAATGTACTAATATCGATATAACTAATTCGTAGAAAACACGAATATTCAGATGTGTATAGATTTTATGGACAGAAAATTCCAATCTGAGAAACTATAGACGCTCAATACGTCGACTACGGAGGGACGCTTGGTCGTAGAGGCGCCAGTTTTAGCGATGTAATTTGTGCTTCTTGTGATGGATATTCGTTTATTGGGACAGCGAAAATCGGCTGGAGGTGGTGCTTTGTGACGGCCGGTTGGACTGACAGGAGAAACGGAAGGGAAACGTTTGGAATAATGGTGAGAAATACGTTTTTAAGTTTGTGTTTACCTTCTCTGTGCTCCCTATGGTTTCCGTCTTCCGCCTCTCTCTCTCTCCCTCTCTCTCCGCTATAAACTACGATGTCAATTCATTGTAGGCTATTTATATTAAACCCTTCCAGTAGTCGACGATGACTATTAAATTTGAATTTTATTATGCGGTTATCATTAGACAGTGTTATGAAGCTTGGGAGGATATGTTGGAGTTAAAGGGGTATATGAGTCTTTATTAATCTACAGTATTAACCAACAATGTATCATTTATAAGCTTAATAACATTGTCATACTAGCATACTGAAAAGGTTAAGATGCTATATAAGGCTTGTTAATCAATTTATGGAAATACCTCACAAGATTACAACACGTAAATGCGATAGGAAGTTGGAACAAAGAGATTCAAGGCTAAGATATTTATCTATCTAACTATCTATCTATATTAGCTCGTGGTCTAGTGGAGAGCGTCTTGACTTCTACATAAGAGTGAAGAGGTGGGTAATAGTTTTTCATTAATGTACCGTAGTATTTCCACTATTGTCTTGTAGATCTATAGTGCTACTGAATCTCGGAGCGAGGGATAGAGAGAAAATGGCTCTTAATAAATGAGCTGAAGATGATTATCATTACACATATCAAGAAGTACATTTACGATCACCAATAATCAAAGGTTACGTCCATTTGAATCTGAACCTTCAAAGTCAAGTTCTGAACATCCTAGTTATAAAGAAGCATTGTGTTGTTTGGCTTAGGCTTGATACTGGTTCGAATGTAGTGAGAGAGAGAGAGAGAGAGATTTACTAAGATACACTGACCAAACAAACCTTACGATCCAAACGAGGTGATCAGGATTCAATTCTAGTAGAGACAGCAGAATCCCAAATTAAGTGGAAGGGATAACCCAGAAAACCCCCACAAAGGAAAGAGAGAGAGAGAGAGCGCATACTAAGCATTCATTAACCACTTCAGTACGGGTGATGCCAATATTCCTTGCATGTTGGCTATATAGATTAATATACGATTTTATGTAGCTTAGGAATGACTTCTAGTAATCGGAGAGGTATATTATATCTCCATAAATTCGCTGGCTATCATAAATCCTTCCTAAAGAGAGTAACATCGTATTACTGTATAATAGCCAGAATAAGATAAAGAAACATTTGCCCGTCTCGAAGCATAAATTAAACCCTCAGGAGAGAGAGTGTGTGTGTGTGTGTGTGTGTGTGTGTGTGTGTGTGGTGGGGGGGGGGGGGGGGGGCGGGGGGGCAGATATAGAGCGCGCAGATTCAAACTGCCTAGACAACGGATGTGGTACGCGACATCTGTGGGTCTAGGCGGGAAACCTATACAAACATCTCAAAGGAGCTTCTCTCATAAATGTCTTAATTCTTATAAAATTATATTTACTATCTCTAAATAATGTACTAATATCGATATAACTAATTAGTAGAAAACACGAATATTCAGATGTGTATAGATTTTATGGACAGAAAATTCCAATCTGAGAAACTATAGACGCTCAATACGTCGACTACGGAGGGACGCTTGGTCGTGGAGGCGCCGGTTTTCGCGATGATATTTTTGCTTCTTGTGATGGATATTCGTTTGTTGGGACAGCGAAAATCGGCTGACCGGTGGTGGTTTGTGACGGGCGGTTGGCCTGACAGGAGAAACGGAAGGGAAACGTTTGGAATAATGGTGAGAAATACGTTTTATATTTTGGTGTTTACCTTTTTTGTGTTTGGAATGTTCTATCCCTCCTCCTCCTCCTCCTCTCCTCTCTCTCTCGGGTTTAATGCATGCTGGAGATAGGTGAAGTTATTATTATTAGATTCTGGTTATCATAAGACGATTCTGGTTATCATAAGACTATTCTGGTTATCATAAGACGATTCTGGTTATCATAAGACGATTCTACTCATGTTAGGAAGGGTTTTTGATAGTCAACGAATTAATGGAAATATGATACACCTCTCTGATTACTATACTTGATTTATTTCCAGCTGATACTCTAGAATCGTAGATGTGGCAACTGCGCGGTAATGTCTCGTGATTGGTTGGAGTGAATGTGTTTCATATCGTAGGTTGCTTGTGATAACAATTAAAATAACCGTTTCATTGTAATTATTTGACTCTTATCATATCTACAAAGTATTATAGTGTCTTCTATTCTAAATCTTGTAAATGCCGTTTAGCATTGATATTCTGCAATACAAACTAGCATTAACCAAAAATGCATCTGTACCCAAGTCAACTGCTGCCCAAACGAACATTGACACTTCAGTACATGAATTCTATTTGAACATTAAATGACATTAGACTGTTTAACCACATATAAAAGATAGTATACCACTTAAGTACATGTATATAAGGCATGTACTACATTTAAAGTAGCCTATATGTTCAGGGAGTTTAGTAAATGTGGTGGTTGGGGAGGGAGAGGGAGAGGCGGGAAGTTTAAATCTGTGAACCAGACTCTGTTATCAAGTTTTTCCTTCAGTTGTATATCCATGCAAATAGTTTCATGGGCATACACATTTTTATGTAGCCAATAATATTTTGTGTATTTTACTTGTACGAAAACTGGGTAGCCTACAGTTGTGAAGATATTCTCCTGCTGCTTACCCAGGACCGTACCCTAAACAACTCTGCCTCACCAACCTATAAACCACTTATCAGTTTCAGCCCATGAATATATTTACATTAAGGAAAAGCTTGGCAACAGAGTCTGGTTCACAGATTTAAACTTCCCGCCTCTCCCTCTCCAACCACCACATTTACTAAACTCCCTGAACATATAGGCTACTTTAAATGTAGTACATGCCTTGTATTACATGTACTTAAGTGTTATACTATCTTTTATATGTGGTTAAACAGTCTAATGTCATTTAATGTTCAAATAGAATTCGTGTACTGAAGTGTCAATGTTCGTTTGGGCAGCAGTTGACTTGGGTACATATGCACTTTTGGTTAATGCTTGTTTGTATTGCAGAATATCAATGCTAAACGGCATTTACAAGATTTAGAATAGAAGACACTATTATACTTTGTAGGTTATGATAAGAGTCAAATAATGACAATGAAACAGTTATTTTAATGTTTATCACAAGCAACCTACGATATGAAACACATTCACTCCAACCAATCACGAGACATTACCGCGCAGTTGCCACATCTACGGTTCTAGAGTATCAGCTGGAAATAAATCCAGTATAGACGTCCTTCCTAAGCTACATAAAATCATGTAATAATAGCCAAGCCTACATTATACCCCCAGCTCCTCATAACCCCAAGGTGGTAATGGACTTCTTGGGTCGGGTTCTTTGGATTCTTCTTGCATTCACTCCCAGGCTTCGATCCCATTAGTCTTCCAGTTTTAAACCGTTTTGCCCCCTTAGATTGATAGTTGTAAGACGTTTTGCTCCATTAGTTTAATCGATTATAAAATGTTTCGCCGTTTTTTATTTTTTTTTATTTATTATTATAATACTGTTCATCCAGTTCAGATGTTGATAATATCCTGACAAGTGATAGCGAGCCTGTCTTTTAGTATAAATCGGCCATCAACCGAACAAGTTTATATCGAAAAATGTACAAATTTAGATAGAAAGGGGGTCTGGGAGCTTTTTGTTTTAGCCAGAGTCGGTAAGGTAAAGGGAAATAGTGCTCGAATTTACACAACATAATCGACATCAATAAATGAAAAATAATTATAATAATAATAAATAAATACAAATAATCGAAGTGTTCAATAATAATAATAACCCCAACACGTCTGCTTCACATAATGCACTTCTCGTGTTGGCTTCTTTCTCTCTCTTCCACTTCAAGGCTTCGAGCCTCTTCATATTTTTTCCGAAGCTTCGAGTGGTTTGGCTTTAGGCGCACTGTAAAAGGTCGTGGGTATAAAAAGGATTGATGCATTTGCGATAAATTTACATAAATTGCTTGAGCCACATAATAAAATGATAATACAAATAATTATAATATTGTATAAAGTACTGTTATCCAAAATGTACATCTCTCCGTCTAGTCAATCTAGTGTTTAGCCTATTCTAGTAATCCTGATCTCGACTGTATGTGTGAGTCTGTGTGTGGTATTCTTAAGGGGAGGTTTCTAGTTTGTTTCCTACTCCTCCAGCAATCTTAATATTTCATCCCCTTGATCCTCTTTCAAGATAAATTTGTACATTTTTCGGTAGAAAAATGTCCCGGCCGAAGGCCGATTACTCTTAAATTACAGGCTCGCTATCGCTCGCCAGGATAAAATCGACACCTAAATGGCACGAAAGGTCTTAAAATTGACAGAATGGGGCGGAAATTCTTAAAAATCACCAAACTAATGGGGCAAACGTCTTAAAATCTCAAAAGCAATGGGGCTAGACATGAGGGAGAAAGGGGTCAAGAAAAAAATCCCTCAAGTGAAAATTTAAACACACTTTTAGCTTCCCAGCGCCTGATACCGAATTAATACTGTGGAAGTGAGTTTTATTTACATAGAGTACACGTAATAGCATGCCCATTTCTAAAGATAACGTAATTTTTTGGGTTAGTTCGTCCATAAACGGCGCTAGGAATGGAAAGAGTTGTTTAAGAATACCATTGTGTCCCGTATTCCTAAGCGAAACCTATCATTGTCGGTGGTAATTTACTATCATTTTGCCGTATACATAGCCATTCAATATGATGAGTTAGTTGTTGTAATTGCAATGAGATTAATGTAATTGTGACCCAGTACCTCTCATTGCAATTGTGACCCAGTACCTCTCATTGCAATTGTGACCCAGTACCTCCCATTGCAATTGTGACCCAGTACCTCTCATTGTAATTGTGACCCAGTACCTCTCATTGTAATTGTGACCCAGTACCTCTCATTGTAATTGTGACCCAGTACCTCTCATTGCAATTACAACTATACTCGATTTTCTTATTAACCCTCATGCCCCAAAAACTACGATCGTGGCTTTGTTAGTAGAAGACTTAATGCGGTGATATTCAAAATCACATTTAATGCAAATAAACAGTATATGTTTTCAATTAAGTTCGTACATTATGGCATTGTTGATAGGATAGGTATTGCCACGATCATGGTGCTGTTTTGTAATCACCTGGACAAACTTGTCTTTTTCACCCAATTTAGCACATTTTAACTACATAATTAAACACACGGCAATTGTTTGTACGGGATATAAGTGTTGATCTGACGGGCATTTTAATCTATTCGCATCTGTGTTCTCAATAATTAATGGAAACATAATAAAGCTTATGACTCTGTTTCTTTTCAGCTGACCATAAATTGAATCACTTGGCTGCTAATTTCTCGATACGCAATGGAAAACTATGTATCTGCATCATATTCAAATACAGTTTAAATAATTAGCACCCTATTTCACTACAATTCTGTAAAATAACTGAGAATCCTTGATGGGAACTTTGCAATTTACCGTCAGTTGAAAAGAAACCGAGTATAGTGCCTATATAGTTCTCGTAATTAACACCATATATGACTATAAAATCTCCGTAGTAGATAAGTGAGTAAGATGGGGATAAGGCCATTTGTCAACAACTGAAAATCCCCCAGACTAGCCTATCTTATTTAGGGGAGCTGGGTCGTTTTTATGGTCCCCCTTCTCCCTCATGATTAGCCCCATTAGTTTTCAGACTTTAAGACGTTCGGCTTATTGGTTTGGCGATTTTTAGACCTTTCGCCCCATTTCTTCGTCAATATTAAGACGTTTTGGGTTATTTAGGTGTCGATTTGTTCCTGGCGAGCGATAGTAAGCTTGTAATTTTAAGAGGAACCGGCTTTCGGCCTGGACATTTTTCTATCGAAAATTGTACACATTTATCTTGAAGGAGGGTCTTGGGTGTGTGTTTTTGTAAAGCTTGGTGGAGGTCTAGGGAGGAAACTAGACTTAAAAACTAAACTAAGCTAAAAAAGATAATAAAAAGATAGTTAAAAGATACATAAATGAGCAACTAAATACGCCCGTCCCCCCTTAACCCCTTCTGTACCGGCGATTTTT
This sequence comes from Paralithodes platypus, assembly GCA_032716605.1. Classification (NCBI taxonomy): domain Eukaryota; kingdom Metazoa; phylum Arthropoda; class Malacostraca; order Decapoda; family Lithodidae; genus Paralithodes; species Paralithodes platypus. The sequence goes on along the minus strand of CM064493.1, from coordinate 52,635,409 downwards.
TTTTTTTTTTTTTTTTATCTAGCAATATTTAGATGATTGTGTGCAGTTGAAGAAGGATCTGTGGTAGTAGAAAGGGTTAAATGAGATAGTCCGAAGCGTTATAATTGCTGGAGACCCTTACTAAGCTGAATACAACCGTCTTACTAGTTGCCAGAATAAAGGCAAACAGACGTCACCGGTACAGAAGGGGTTAAGGGGAGGTATTTAGTTTGTTCCCTAGACCTCCATCAAGCTTAAAATTACACTCCCTTGAGTCCCTTTCAAGATAAATTTGTACATTTTTCGGTAGAAAAATGTCCCGGCCGAAGGCCGGTTCCTCTTAAATTACAGGCTCGCTATCGCTCGCCAGGATAAAATCGACACCTAAATGGCATGAAAGGTCTTAATATGGGGTGAAAGTTCTTAAAATTGCTAAACTAATGGGGCAAACGTTTTATAATATCAAAATCAATGGGGCTAAACATGAGGGAGAAAGGGGTCAAGAAAACAATCCCTCAAGTGGAGACCTCCCCTTAACTGGGCTAGGAATACGGCAATACTAGAGGAAAGCCGCTGTCACACGAGCGTTTCTTCCGTCAATTTTCCATGAGCAAGTTTTTTCTCGTATTATTTCGGGACATTTTGGCACTGGTATCGGTAACTAGACTGAAGGTAGATTATGTTAGGCGGCTGAATTCTGATACAGTTTAGTATTTTAAGCTTCCAGACCATAATTGCCAGTATAAATTGCTCGTGTGACTCCGGTTTAATGATGGGATGTGTCTAGCAATACGGGTCTGCTTGTCTCTTTATAGTCTTTATAGTCTATATAGGCATTTGTATCATTTAAGGGGAAAGGGTTTATTTTTGGGCCGATTATTTCATACATTTATTATTTTGTTTTTAGTTTCCTCCCTAGACCTCCATCAGACTTAGATAAAACCTCCATTAGATCCCCCTTCTAGATTAATTTTTACAGTTTCGGTGGAAAAATTCCCGGCCAAAGGCCGGTTCTTCTAAAATTGCAGGCTCACTATCGTTCGCCAGGAAAAAAAAAATCCTAAATAGCACGAAACGTCTTTATATTAACAACAAAATGGGGCGAATGGTCTTAAAATCGACAAACTAATGGGACAAACAACTTATAATCTGAAAACTAAAGGGGCTAACCATGAGGGAGAAGGGGGTCTAGAAGAACGACCCATC
>CM064493.1:52574224-52629224 GCA_032716605.1 Paralithodes platypus | reverse complement strand
GGTGTGAAAATAAAAGAGAGTCCAATGGGGGACTCTATTTTCCTAAGTATTTCACCTGGGCGCACTGGTGTATGAGTGAAAGCAATTTTCAGTACCGTAACACTCCTAATCTAACACTTGAAGATTGGAGTGATGAGCACAGTCTGGGTAGAGATGAGTGGGGTGAAGTCTGATCGGCGAGCCGCTTAGGTGGTCCTGCCATGTGGATGGGTTAGTTTGGGATACAGATGGATTAGCTGGTTTTGGGTCTTAAATGATAAGCTTCTTGATGTCATGACATGTTGCACTTTCATCGGACTAACGCGAGCGTGAACGAGGACATGTCCTAAGCTACTATTGCTCGTGTATCCTGACTGTTATACTAATCGTTGATGAAGTTCCATTTCGGTACTCTTGACTTGGGGTCTTTAATACAGCGTCTCTAGTGTCATGACACAGTGACAAGGTATCGGGCTAATGTGAGGAGATAGTAAGATCATGAACTTACTAATTTCACTCGATATGCCACTGACCATTATAAGAGGTTCAAAGAACTCAGGTTCGGTGTTTAGACCTTTTTACTGTAAGTGTCCTCAACCATGGCGTCGGACAGATACAATATGGACTTCTATTTGTAGAGTGCCGTTAGTTAGACGGTGTCTCACAAAGCCCGAACTATTAGAATGACCTTTACCATGGCAAGTATCTTCCTATAGTTTTAGAGTGCGGTTGTAGCAAAAGAAGTAAGGTGGGGGGGACATGTCCTTGCGGTTATATTTCTAATACTAAAGGTGCAGCCTATTAGGGATCTTATTATTAACCACTATACCATGGCATGTGATGATAGTAATTCCTCAATAGGTAAAGCAACTCCTCAGACCTCAACAAATATTCACCATGGCTTTAATTCTTTCCTTGAATGGGAGAATACTTTTAGGACTTGATTGCTAGCATGTCAGTAAATCAAGCCCTAGAATTGCTTGCCTTATCCTGGTTTCCATTGGGTATTGACGACTTTGGCTGATATGTTCCAGGTCAAGTGTGTGGAGCTCATAAGGTCATAAGTACAGGGGGGCGTATTCTGAGGGGATTAGGTAGACCCCCTAGAAGTTGCGGGCAGGTGAGTAGGCCTCTGCGCGGAAGAACAGCGCAACTGTTCCTTTGTGGTGTGTCTGTGTTGGTCCTTGTGCCTCTGACTGTACACTATTTTTTTATTAGTAGCTTCGTGGTGATTGCTGGGGACTAGAATCGTTTTGCCTGGCGTGGTTGGTATAGCAGGCTTCATGGTGGCAATCCTGGTGTCTCGTCTGGTATGGTGTAGTGGTGTACAGGTAGATTGTGGGCGGCTATATGTTGTTGGTTTTGTTATGGTATTGATGTCTTTCCGTGGTTTTGATGCCGCGTTGGTTTTCCGTGGTGGAGGTGAATTTTCTTCCTCTGTGCGGGTCTGCTATTCTTTGTTCCTGTTATTGTCGAGTTTGGGTATTCTTCGGCTCTTCTGGTCTTTGTATCTCCTTCCTTCGTCTTGGTTAGTATTCGTTTAGTTTCTCCTTCGTTGATTTTGCTTCGTTTTCCTTGATGGTGGTGCCTTCTGGTTTCGGTTATATTAGTTTCTCCTGTTTCTTTCGTTTTTCCCGGTCGAGCTGGTACGGTGGTGATCTTTAACTCAGGTATTTTAAGTTTCATACCAATTAAACTAGCAAACGTAATCTATCTCCAATCGAGTTTCCGATGCCAATACGAAAGAGCCTCAAAATAGTATGAGAAAAAACTCGCTCATCGCCGGAAAGCTCGCCCGTGTGACACCACGATTACACACCCACTACCGATTCCAAAGGGCAAAGAAGCGGAAATTAACGCCACTGTAAAGCGTAGGTTAGTGACGTAAACCAGCTCCTAACTTAATAATTATAGTCTAAATGCATCTGAACTAAGATAAAAAAACACGTCACCGGTAGTGAAGAGGTTAATATACAGAAAAGTTCCTGTCGCAAGTGTACCGTAGTATACATGAATATTTATAAAGCAAGGGAGCCTGGAGAATATAAAGGGAAAGTTGTTTGTGTGCTTGGATGGCGGGCGGGATCCCCTTGTATAACTATGTAGAGGAGCTTGTACAGTAAGTCCGGTAGTGCCTGGTTACGGGGAGGGAGGGGGAGTTTACTAGGTGGGGTTATTACGAGTACCTTCCTGCACTCCCCCCCCCCCTGCTCTCTCTCTCTCTCTCTCTCTCTCTCTCTCTCTCTCTCTCTCTCTCTCTCTCTCTCTCTCTCTCTCTCTCTCTCTCTCTCTCTCTCTCTCTCTCTCTCTCTCTCTCTCTCTCTCTCTCTCTCTCTCTCTCTTCTCTCTCTCTCTCTCTCTCTCTCTCTCTCTCTCTCTCTCTCTCTCTCTCTCTCTCTCTCTCTCTCTCTCTCTCTCTCTCTCTCTCTCTCTCTCTCTCTCTAAAAGGTTTCGACAAAGTCGATGTAAATGCACTATTCACATTACACAATACTAATCAAACTCGCGGAAATGGAATGAAATTAAAAACCAAAAAGGCAAACCTAGATGTCACAAACAGTTTCTTCACCTACAGTGTGGCGACAGAGTGGAATAAACTACCAGCGAGAGTGGTGGAGAGCGACACAATAAACGCTTTCAAGGGAAGGCTTGACCTCTATCTGCAGATATGATATGAGATATGAAAAAAAAAAAAAAAAAAAATGTATGTATGTGTACAGTATGTGTGTGCACTGTACAGTATGTATATATATACTGTATATATATGTATGTATGTGTGTATGTATGTATGTGTATGTGTGTATGTGTGTGTGTGTGTGTATGTGTGTATATGTATGTACCGGTGTATATATATATATATATATATATATATATATATATATATATACATATATGCATATATACATATATAGTTTGTAAGGCCAGACTGCCTAGTAAGGACCTTGAGGTCTGTGTGGTCTGTGTATCTATGTAGCTCTATGTAGCTCTCTCTAGCTCTATCTCTCTCTCTCTATCTCTCTCTCTCTCTCTTTCTCTTCTGGTGCCCTTATTACCAAAAAGATATAGACAAGCTAGAACGTGTTCAACGTAGAGTTACCAAAATGATACCTCAACCCACAACGAGGGGCGACGTGCTCCTCGGTGCTGCTAGGAGAGTGGCGAACACAACCTAAGGTAACCTAACCTAAAGAAGAAACCATACGAGGAGCATCTTAGAGAATTAAATCTAATTTCCTTTAACCCAACGCAGATTAAGAGGCGACTTAATTCAAATGTTCAAAATCATCAAAGGCATCGACAATATGAACTAGTAAGTACTTCACTATCGACCAATCTAATTACACGCGGGTAAACGGTTGCAAAATTATTGGTAAAACTTTTAACTCGCACGAATCTAAGAATGTCTTCTTCAATCGAGTTGTCAACTTGTGGAATGGGCTTCCCCGAGACGTTATAGACTGCAACACCGTTGATTCTTTTAAACTTCGCCTAGACAAATATCTTGCATCACACACGCGACTGACTGCGTTTGTAAATTAATAACTTTATTTTATCCCCCCCTCACTAACCTATCTGTCCCCTACTAACTTCCTAATCCTGCCATGGACATTAGTTCCAGGGCAGCATTTTCCTTTCCAATATTCCCTTACCCACTCTAAACCACGGTTTGGACACTTGATCCTCAGTGTTTTGGAGGACAAGCAGCCTAGAAGGGTCACTAGAGCTGTTGTTGCTTGATTTCCTTTGTACTCCTTTGTACTCTCTCTCTTATTAACTAGCCAAGTAGCCTGTAAGTACCCCAGTGTCTCATTACTAGGAGATTACAGTGTTTTATTATAACTCTCTCTCTCTCTCTCTCTATATATATATATATATATATATATATATATATATATATATATATATATATATATATATATATATATATATATTCCTCTTTCTATATATCTATATATATCTGTCTATATAGTTCTCTCTCTCTCTCTCACTCACTCACTCACTCACTCACTCACTCACTCACTCACTCACTCACGCACGTCATGAAATATACTGTATGTCAGAATTTTGTAATAGTGTTATTCGTCTTTTTTGAAACTAATGAGTTTTAATAAATATAGAAAATACTGAGTTTTTCGACAGGCAATGTAGCGTTGAGTGTCGTTTTGTGGCATTTAATTTATATAATGTTTTTAGTTGAACTTTTACTTATGAGAGAGAGAGAGAGAGAGAGAGAGAGAGAGAGAGAGAGAGAGAGAGAGAGAGAGAGAGAGAGAGGCGGGGGAGGAAGTGGCTCAGCAGAATGCTAGTCTCGCAGAGGAATATGTAATATATTATAATTCTGGAATTATTTGTAATCAGAGAGAGAGAGAGAGAGTGTGTGTGTGTGTGTGTGTGAAAGTGAGTGAGTGTGATTAAGTGAAAGAGATAGATAGATAAATAGATAGATAGAGATATAGATGGATAAGATAGATAAATACAGAGAGAGAGAGAGAGAGAGAGAGAGAGAGAGAGAAAGATAGAGAGAGAAAGATAGGTAATATGTTCTCTCAATTATATATTTATTTATTTTATTTTATTATATATATTTGTTTTTCTTTTGTTATGTCAATAGGACAAATTTTATTCATTAGTTATTTACCAACAAAACATTACTTTTTGTATCGCTACCTCGTAACTAAATCATTCACCCGAGTTAAATATATAAAAAATATACCGTATCTCTTCCATCTGACCCATTTTATACAATGAATCCAGCTTGCGATACAAAAAATACTCTCCTCTTTAAGGGGAGATTTCCACCTGGAGGATTTTTTTCTGAACTTCTTTCTCCCTCATGTTTAGCCCCATTGCTTGTGAGATTTAAAGACGCTTGCCCCATTAGTTTGGCGATTTTAAGAACCCTCGCCCCATTTCTGTCAATTTTAAGACCATTCGTGCCATTTAGGTGTCGATTTTTCCTGGCGAGCGATAGCGAGCCTGTAATTTAAGGGGAATCGGCCTTCGGCCGGGACATTTTTCTACCGAAAAATGTACAAATTTATCTTGAAAGGGGGTCAAGGGGGAGTAATTTTAAGCTTGATGGAAGTCTAGGGAATCAACTATAAACCTCCCCTTAAAAGCCGCGTGTTGGTGCTTTTGCTCCTGTATTTTGTATCCTTTTAACCCCTTTATGCTGGCTACTATTAAACAGTTTTATTCAGATTAAAAAGGGCCTTCAGCAATTAATAGACTTCGAACCATCTCACTTAACCCCTTTGGCTACTTAGATCCTTTTTAAACGGCACCAAATCGTCTATATATAGCTAGAATAACATTTAAAAGTCGCCGCTGGTACAGAAAGGGTTAAGGGGACAGTGGCTTTTTTTTTTTTTTTTTTTTTTTTTTTTGGTCTATTAATATATATATACTCAAATATTGTTTCATTTTCTTCGCTAGACCTCCATCAAGCTTTAAAAAATAACATAACTTTTGGTCTATTAATATATGCAGTATATATTCATATATATTGTTTTATTTTCCTCGCTAGACCTCCATCAAGCTTTAAGAAATAACATCCCCTAGACACCCCTTTAAGATATATTTGTAAATATTTCGGTAAAACAAATATCCCGGCCGAAAACCGGTTCCTCTTAAAATAACACGGTCGCTATCGCTCGCCTGGATAAAATCGACACCTAAATGGCACGAAAGGTCTTAAAATTGACAACGAAATGGGGTGAAAGGTGTTAAAATCGTCAAACTAATGGGCCGAACGTCATATAATCTCAAAACAATTGGGGCTAAAGATGAGGGAGAAGGGATGCCAGAAAAACTACCCATCTCCCCTTAACGCTTTCGGTATTAGGAGGCTATTATGTATTTTATTATGGCTATCATTAGGCGATTTTATGCAGCTGAAGAAGGACCTACTGTATATGAGGCTAAGAAGTAAAAGTAGTTGAATCTTTCTTGTACACTCCGTTTAAACTCGCCTAGACCCTTCCTAAGCTTAATATAATCGCTTACTGAGAGGGTTAACCATTTCACTACCGGGGATGTCTCTTGTTTGATTTCGGCTATATTTAGACGATTATATGCAGCTTAGGAAGGATCTGCGGTAGTTAAAAGGGTTACGGTACTTGAGATAAGTCTGTAGCCTCTTGATTGCAACACGTCCTTCCTAAACTGAATTAAGGGGAGCTGGGTCTTTTTCTGGTCCCTTTTATCCCTCGTGTTAAGTCCCATTTGGTTTGAGATTATAAGACGTTCGGTCCATTAGTTTGGCGATTTTAACACCTTTCGCCCCATTTTGTTGTCAATTTTAAGACCTTTCCTGCCATTTAGGTGTCGATTGTTTCCTGGCAAGCTATTGCGAGCCTGAAATTTTAAGAGGAACCAGCCTTCGGCCGGGACAAAATGTACAAGTTTATCGTGAACGGGGGCCTAGGGGATGTTTTTCTTAGCTTGATGGAGGTCTAGCAAGGAAACTAAGAAATATAGGAATAAACGAATTAATAGACCAAAAAAACGGCCCATCTCCCCTTAACATTCATTTACCACAGTTACTTTCACCATTATATTATCATTTTAGGGCCTGTCACAACAGTGACGCTATCAATGTACTATAATCATCCTAATTATAACAAAATGTCGACTAACTTTGAAATAACGAAGAAAGAGGGTGGAAACACAACACCACCAAGAGCCAACATTACCACCTTTGCCACCACGCCACCGAGGAAAGAAGTCACAAGCGCCACACCACCGAGTACGCCCGAGTCGCCTCCATCACACCCGCACTTCCCCTTACACCAGGAAAGGACATCATAGTCACTATCAGAAATCCTGGCATCGACAGGAACATGAAGGACCGGCAAGAAGGCAAAGCAAGCAAGACTTTGCATAAGTCCTACACCACCATGCGCCCTTCTTGCTCCAAGCCGCACCACCGCCGTGACAGGGAAAACCAGAGTGGCTACCCCAGCCGCCCCAGGCCCTCCTCCCAGCACATCCGCCCTTCTTGTACCGAGAAGGAGCACCGGGAGAAATGCCGCCATCATTCAGACTATGCCAGATGAACAGGGATCAGTACAGTTGGAAAGCTCTTAAAAACACACTTCACTGGAAGTTTTTTTAAGAGCTGGAAGATTTGGGCTAATATTCGATAAACAATTAAAGCACTGGGAGTAAGTTGTTTATTGAAGACGTTTAGATCTTGGCTCTACAGGGGAATTGTTATTGAATCACGATGGTTGCCACTCAATATTAATTCTTCACCTCGATTATCAGGAATTACTGTCGCTAGAGAAAGCTGTACTGACGTGCGCTCTTGTGGTAGTAAACCAAACGTCAGTAAGGCGTGTTAGAAATTCACGCACTGGCAATTGGCTTCTTTATAAGTCAGGGCTCGCAAGTTACCCTAGCACTGGCATAACGGCACTTTGCATAGAGTCCTTACGGTACGCTGTCCCAGGCACTGGCTATAAGACACGTATTCGTAAAAGGCCCAAATACAAACCCTTCCAAAGTCCCTGGAAGACTCTTATAAAGGTCAGGACACTTAGGTGAAGTTGGAGAGCACAGGCATCCCAACCCTCTTACGTTAGTCCGATGATATGATATGTATAGCACTGTCAAAACAGACTCTTATTCATTTAAGACCCCAAACCCAAGAGTACTGTAAAGATTCTTGATTAAGACTCTTATAAAGGTCAGGATAGTGGAGAGAGACAGTATAACACTGGTATCACTTCTCACGTTAATCCGATGATATGTTACATATAACACTGGTAGAATGTAACATATTCAATCAAGACCCCAAACCCAAGAGTTCTACATCTTCCATCCTGCTGTCATCACCACACGACAGGACCACCACCACGGCCCAAGAACCTAGTCGGAAGTGTCTAGTGTCATCACCGGAAGTGCCTAGTGTCATCACCGGAAGTGCATAGTGTCATCACCGGAAGTGCCTAGTGTCATCACCGGAAGTGCAGTGTCATCACCGGAAGTGCATAGTGTCATAACCGGAAGTGCATAGTGTCATCACTGGAAGTGCATAGGGTCATCACTGGAAGTGCATAGGGTCATCACCGGAAGTGCATAGTGTCATCACCGGAAGTGCCTAGTGTCATCACCGGAAGTGCCTAGTGTCATCACCGGAAGTGCCTAGTGTCATCACCGGAAGTGCATAGTGTCAGCACCCTGGAACTTATTGTGGAACCTCGATCGTGCTAGGAAAATTGTGTATATACCTATCCATGTCTGAACGTAACTGTATAAATATTATAGTTACATTGAATAAGATACTCTATGCTTGTACTCTGTATTATATTTATCCTCTATTAGCTTTGTGCATGTGTTCATGTGGTTTCAACTTCTCCAGTCGAGTAAGAACCCACCTAAATTGTCCAGTTAACCCCAGCAAAAACCTGGCCTAACAAACTTCAATGTAAATGTTATAATATATTAATATTATTAAACATATATTTGAATTACTGAATATATACACCATATAAGGAGGAGCACTTTGTTGACAGCGTTTGGTATACAGATTATTTAGTTTTTTTATACAGTATATGTTTCATGTTTAGCAATCTGAATTACGCTTTCCTTTTATTCTCTTTTATTAGGGGTGTGTGGCAACCCTAACCTTCAAATATTTTAATTATTTACACCCTACTACCATTAATTATTTTACAAATATCAACTAAGCTAACCATAGTTAACAATGGGGATATTTTGGTAACATATATTTGCTTTTTGAAGCATTAAAATAATGCATGTTTAACCAAAACATTTACTAATTGTATTCTTTTTCCAGGTACAGAACATGTGAAATCCCTGATGCCTAGAGATTATACGATAATATTCCACTATTGCTATGCAGTATATATCTTAATTAAAAGCCTTATATTTACCAACTAGCAGGGGTACCCGGGTAATCACCATAACTACTCATACCACCACTACTACTACCATAATCACCATCATCAATCACTACTACCACACCGGCCTCGACCTCCCTGTGCCTCATTAAACGGCGACCTCGATTTCGGCCGCTAAATGACCTCCGATTGGATCTGACCTCATCCGTACCCCCATTTTGGGGGGCTGCGAACAACTTTCGTTCCATACACCTTTTCGATCGGAGGCCTCCTTCTGCCCCAAACGGCCCTTTTTCCGATTTCGCGCCCAATTTCTCCGTCCCTTTCACCCTGGGGAATTCTATTTGTTCACTAAAACCTGCCTAGGGACCCCCTTACTATGCATACCAAGTATGGACGCTCTAACTTAAAAAATGTGGCCGCCTATAAAGAACAGACAGACAGACAGACAGACAGACAGACAGACAGACAATCACAAATATTATATAGATTAGTCATCATATATTTACCCATTTGTTATCACTTATGTACCACTTGTAAAAATAAGCACAAATCTATTACATAAATTAATATTATGTTTTTTATTCTGTTTGCAGGGGCGTGTGGCAACCCCGACGCCAAGAGACTGTACGATGACCTGTTGTCTAACTATAACAAGCTGGTCAGGCCGGTCATCAATGTCTCGGACCCCCTGGTGGTCAAGATCAAACTCAAATTGTCTCAGCTCATTGATGTGGTGAGTGTGCAATGTTGACTTTGTTGTAGATAGATAGATAACTTGATAGAATAGATAAATTGTTGTATCAAGCTCAAATTGTCTCAGCTCATTGATGTGGTGACTGTGCAATGTTGATTTTGTTGTAGATAGATAGATACCTTGATAGAATAGATAAATTGTTGTATCAAGCTCAAATTGTCTCAGCTCATTGATGTGTGAGTGTGCAATGTTGACTTTGTTGTAGATAGATATATATAATAGATAGATTGTTGTAGGTGATAGATAAATATATAAATAGGTCTGTAGGGAGATAAGGTATACAAATATATTAATATTTATAGATGGTAGATGTGTAGGTGAAATTGTCTCAGCTCATTGATGTGATGAGTGTTCAATGTTGATAGTGTTGTATATATATATATATATATATATATATATATATATATATATATATATATATAATAGATATATATATAATTGTTGTAGGTGATAGATATATAGATCAAGCTCAAATTGTATAAGCTCATTGATGTGGTGATTGTGCAATGCTGATTTTCTTGTATATAGATAGATATATACATTTAATAGATACATATAATTGTAGGTAACATATGAATAGTCTGTAGGTAGATAGGTATAGCAATAGATGGATATAGTTATAGGTGATAGAATTTTAGGCGATTATTGTCTCAGCTCATTGATGTGGTGAGCGTGCAATGTTGATTTTGTTGATTACATAAATTATCAGTAGGTTCAGGGGTATCTGGTAGCGAGGCCGGTCTATATGATCTGTGCCCCATGAATATTCTTTCCTCTCACATAAACATTAGGCTACCATAGTGCGGTGGGAATATGAACATGATTAGATTAATATCCAGTATTCGAGAATGTATAATAAGTCGTAGGCGTGTGCATAAACCTTTAACTGTCTTGGTGGTGTAATGGTTAAGGTGTCTAAAAATCTGTGTGTGATAACCCGGGTTCGAATCCCGGTGGATCACATATATGCTTTCATTAATTTCATTGGAGGTGTTTGGTGTTGTGGTGAAATTAATACAAAATAGATTGTATGTAGATAGATAACTTGATAGAATAGATTCCGTTAGATTGTTGTAGGTGATAGATTAATAGATGGATAGATCAAGTTCAAATAGATAGATTGTTATAGGTGGTAGATACATAGATAGATAGATCAAGCTGAAATTATCTCAGCTCATTGATGTGGTGAGTGTGCAATGGTGATTTGGTTGTATATAGATAGATACATGGAATAGATAGTTTGATATAGGTGATAGATTGATAGATGGATAGATCAAGCTCAAATTGTATAAGCTCATTAAGGGGAGACAGACCGTTTTTCTGGACCCCCTTCTCCCTAATGTTTAACCCCACTAGTTTTGAGATTTTAAGACGTTGGTTCCATTAGTTTGGGGATTTTATGACCTTTCACCCCATTTTTTTGTCAATATTAGGACCCTTCGTGCCATTTAGGTGTCGATTTTTTCCTGGCGAGCGATAGCGAGCCTGTAATTTTAGGAGGAATCGACCTTTGGCCGGGACATTTTTCTACCGAAAAATGTACAAATCTATCTTGAAGGGGGTGATTTTCTAAGCTTGATGGAGGTCTAGGGAGGAAACTAACAAAATATATGAATAAATGAATTAATTGACCAAACAAACAGTCACTGTCCCCTTAATGTGGTGAGTGTGCAATGGTGATTTTCTTATATAGAGGTATACTGTTTCATTTCAACTGGCGGAAAATTTAACTGTTCCCATCAAGATTTCTCAGTTGTTTACAATTTTTTTTTTAGTGAAATATGGTGTTAATTATATAAACTTGGTCTTAATATGATGTATAGAGACATAGTAGCTTCATAGCTTCATAATATGCCATTAAGTATCGAGACACGAGCTTCTAATGGATTAAATTTATCGTCAGTTGAAAAGCAACAGAATTTAGATAACTTGATATAATAAATAGATTTCTGTGGGTGATAGATAAATAGATGGATAGATCAAGCTCAAATTGTCTCAGGTCATTAATGTGGTGAGTGTGCGTGCAATGGTGATTTTGTGATACCACAGCTCTCCCTCACCCGGAACCAGTCAAGAGTTCAATCTCCCCCTCTCTCCCCTTCCCCTCCCCCCCTCCCTCCCTCCCTATCTCTATATGTAGCTGTAGGTCAAAGGTGGTATATATGTGTGTGTGTGTGTGTGTGTGTGTTTGTGCGTGTCTGGCAGGAGTTAATTAAGCCGGTATCACACACGAGCTCCTTTTCCCTCAACTTATATCGTTAACATTACTCCGGTAGCTTGGTTAACCCCTTTAGCATTATGACGCTTTTGGTCAGTTTATTCTTGCTACCATTAAACTATTTCATTCAATTAGGAAAGAATTGTGGGAGTGAGAGGGATGATGTCGATTTGTTCCTGGCGAGCGATAGCGAGCCAGCAATATATGAAGAATCCGGCTTCGCCGGAGACATTTTTCTATCGAAAAATGTACAAATTTAGCCTGCTCTCAAAAACACTTTTTTTTAAATATGCTGGCTCGCCAGGAAAAATATCGACACCTGGATGGGGATAAACGTCTTAAAACAGTAGGCTGAATGGGGCCGAATGGATACAAGCCAGAGAAAGAGAGAAAACGAGAAAAACAAGCAGGTCACCCCCTTAAGTGAATGTGTGTATGTGGGCAGGGTGGGAGGAGGAGGGGGGGGGGGTAATATGTGGTGGGGGGATGGCAGAGAGGTGTGTGTGTTGTGTGTGTTGGTTATGATGGTGGTGATGGTGGGGAGGTGGATACATGAGGTGGTGGTGATGATGATGGAGAGGTGTGTGGTCATGGAAGTGTGTGTGTGTGTGTGTGTGTGGTGATAATGATGGTGGTGGTGTAATAGTTGTTGTAGTTGTGGTGATGATGGTGGAGAGGTGTGTGGTGGTGGTGGAGAGGTGTGTGGTGGTGGTGGAGAGGTGTGTGTGTGGGAGAGGTGATTATATGTGGTGATGGTGATGGAGATGTGTGTGGTGGTGGAGGTGTGTGTGTGTGTGTGGTGATTATGATGGTGGTGGTGTAATAGTTGTTGTAGTGGTGGTGATGGTGGAGATATGGGTGGTGGTGGTGGTGGAGGTGTGTGTGTGTGTGTTGATTATGATGGTGGTGGTATAATAGTTGTTGTGGTGGTGATGGTGGAGAGGTGTGTGGAGGTGGTGGTGATGGTTATGTTGGTGATGATGTAATAGTTGTAGTGGTGGTGATGGTGTTGGAGAGGTATGTGTAGGGGGAGAGGTGATTATATGTGGTGGTGGTGTTGATGGGTGGTGGTGGTGGAGGTGTGTGGTGATGATGGTGGAGAGGTATGCATTGGTGGTGTGTGTGGTGATTATGATGGTGGTGGCGGTGTCATAGTTGTTGTAGTGGTGGTGATGATGGTGGAGAGGTGTGTAGTAGTGGTGATTATGATGGTGGTGATGTAATAGTTGTTGTAGTGGTGGTGATGGTGGTTGTGGTGAGGTGTGTGGTGATGGTGGTGGAGGTGTGTGTGGTGATTATGATGGTGGTGATGTAGTAGTTGTAGTGGTGGTGATGGTGGTTGTGGTGAGGTGTGTGGTGATGGTGGTGGAGGTGTGTGTGGTGATTATGATGGTGGTGATGTAGTAGTTGTAGTGGTGGTGATGGTGGTTGTGGTGAGGTGTGTGGTGATGGTGGTGGAGGTGTGTGTGGTGATTATGATGGTGGTGATGTAGTAGTTGTAGTGGTGGTGATGGTGGTTGTGGTGAGGTGTGTGGTGATGGTGGTGGAGGTGTGTGTGGTGATTATGATGGTGGTGATGTAGTAGTTGTTGTGGTGGTGGTGATGGTGGTGGACTGTTCAAATTAAGTAGTCCAAAAAAAACAAAAAAAAAACAATAACCTCTATAACTCACAAACTAGAGTAATCCCTCCTAATATTTGGACCATTTGGGAAGGGTCAGCCAGGGAATAAGTGAGGAAATCTACAGCCTATTTGTTCTTGCCCCTCCTGAGTGATAGAGGTTAGGGTTCAGGATTTCTGGCCTACCTATTTGGAACAGGGTGTAGTAGTGACGGTGGTGATGTTAAGGGAATATGGGCCGTTTTGTTGGTCTATTAACCCCTTATTGGCGGCGCGCGACATATGTCAAGTGAAATAAATTTGGACTATGTGGCGGTGCACGACATCTGTCGAGCACCATTTTCAGCACGTAATGTTGCTGAGAGAGAGAGCTGAGCGGTGGGACGAGCGTAGTACCCTTATGACCGCTCCCCACGACCACCGTGGGTCTACTGAACTGTATTCTAACTTCCTCCCCCTCTCCTCACTCGCTACACAGGGAATTATGTAAGGAAATTACCTTATTTCAGGGTTTTTGCACTCGTGTTGCACGATCGTTGCAAGAGAACCACTGGTCGTACAAGGATGGTTCAGGTGTCATTAGAAAGCTCTGTTTACACCCTTTCAGGGATGATACTTGTTTTACGCTCTGGGTCATATTTAGGCATGAAAATGAGCACGGAAACAACACTATTTAGGGTTAAAAAAAAACGCTGGGCGCTACGGTCAAATAAGACCACTTAGCCCGCTAAATAAGGGTTGATGAATTTATTCCTATATTTCTTAGTTTCCTCGCTAAACCTCCATCATACTTAGAAAAACACCCTCTATACCTCCCTTCAAGATAAATTTGTAAATTTTTCGCTAGAAAAGTGTTCCGGCCGAAGGCCGGTTCCTCTTAAGATTTCAGGCTCGCTATCCCTCGCCAGGATAATTCGACACCTAAATGGCACGAAAGGTCCTAAAATTGACAACAAAATGTAGCGAAATGTTTTAAAATCGCCAAACTAATGGACCGAACGTAATACAATCTCAAAACAAATGTGGTTAACGCGAGGGAGAAAGGGGATCAGTAAAACTACCCATCTCCCCTTATGATAGCTGCAGTGGTGATGGTGATATAATGATGAAGGTTGATGTGGTGTCGTTGGTGATGAAGGCTGCCATCATTAGACAATTTTATGCAGTTTAGGAAGGATCTGTGGGGACTGAAAGGGTAAGGAACTAAGGACTATCTTAATCGACCCTCTGATTTCCACATATACCCTTGCTAATCTGAATATAATCGTCTAAATTTTGCCAGAATACACTGTCAAAATGCGTCATAATCTTCAAAGGCTTTATGGTGTTTGTGGTGAATTGAGGGTGATGTGATGTGGTGGTGTGGTGGTGGTGGAGGATTGAAGGAGATGTGATGGAGGTCGAGTATTAAGGGGGATGTGTTGGCGGTGGTGCTGGATACTTGAGGAAGATTAAGTGTCTGGTCGAGTGATGCTGGTAATGTTAGTGATGATAATAATAGTTCTCGAATATTGCCGAGGAAATGTGTCATATTACATCACACTAATTAATGTTATTCACCGATAAAACCGTATCGGCGTATATTGTGTAAGGCAATACAGCTACAACACAACGCTGTTAATTAATAGCGTTCTTAACACCAATACTTCGCTATCAAATTAGTGGAATATATGAATAACTATCAATTGTAACTGCGGGACTATTATGTATTTGAATTGTACCCGTCAACGAGTAAGTTTGTGGAGTATTATTTATTTGAATTGTACCCGTCAACGAGTGAGTTTGTGGAGTATTATTTATTTGAATTGTACCCGTCAACGAGTGAGTTTGTGGAGTATTATTTATTTGAATTGTACCCGTCAACGAGTGAGTTTGTGGAGTATTATTTGATTTCTATATGGTTGTTTTATTATATATTATTTTAGCTATTAGTTTCCTCCTTAGACCTCCATCAAGTTTAAAAAAACAGGCCCAAGACCCCCTTCGAGGTAGATTTGTGAAAAATGTACCGGTTGAAGGCCGGTTTCTCCTATATTACAGGCTCGCTGTCTCTCGCCACGAAATAATTAACACGTAAATGGCACGACAGGTCTTAAAATCGCCAAGCTAAAGGAACGAACGTCTTATAGTGTCTAAACGAATGGAGCTAAACATGAAGGAAAACGGGGTCTAAAAAATGTAACTACCTCCCCCTTAACGTCTATATTCATACGTTCTGTAATTAACCATAGTATATATATATATATATATATATATATATATATATATATGGTTGTTTTCTTTGGCCTTCCTTCTCCCTCATGTCTAACCCCATTAGTTCTGAGATTTTAAGACGTTTGGCCCATTATTTTGGCGATTTTAAGATCTTTTGACCCATTTTCTTGCCAATCTTAAGACCTTTCATGCAATGCAGGTGTCGACTTTTTCCTGGCTAGCGATAGCGGGCCAGTAATTAAAGAGTAATCAGCCTTCGGCCGGAACATTTTTCTATCGATAAATGTACAATTTTATCTTAAAAGGGGGTCATAGGGGATGTGTATACAGCTTGAAGGAGGTCTTGGGAGGAAACCTAAAAAAAAATATATATAATTATATATATATTAAAATATGTATAAATAAGCAAATAAATACTCCCATTCCCCCCCCCCCCCCCGCCGTTATGTAGTAATATTGATAACAGTAAATATTGTGCCTGTTATGTATGGTAACAGTATGTAGTTTTAATCTAGAAGCCAACAATTCGCAATTACAATGACATTAATATTCTCTCAATGAAGACTGAATATTCATATTTGATATATTAAACATAAGGGAATTCCGACTTTATATAGCATTGCATTATATATGTTTTGTGTTTTTTATAGTTTTTTTAGGACAAATATTTAACGTCCATTTATTATCATTCAGTATATATATATATATATAATATATATATATACATATATTGCACAATTAACATGCATTTTATGGATTACAGCGAGGTATTATATCAATTCATGATGTGTGGAAAAGCCTATTTGTGTTTAATGAAAAATACGTCCCACGCGTTATATTAGTCCCAATACGTTGTTGTTGTTGTTGTTGTTGTTGTTCCCTAAGCTGCCTGGCCGAACAGCCCCGAGTCCCTGAGAAAGGCCATGGCCACGATCGGGCCCAATACGTCCCAATACGTTTATTTGAAGAGCTAATATCCCAATATGTGACCTGCTTTTGTTCTCTAATTTTCTTTCTTTCTCTGGATTGTATCCATTCGGCCCTATTTAGCCTACTGTTTTAAGACTTTTTCCCATCCAGGTGCTAGCGATAGCGAGCCAGCATTGTATGGAGAAATCCGGCTTCGCCGGAGACATTTTTCTATCGAAAAATGTACAAATTTAGCCTGCTGTCAAAAAAATATTTAAATATGCTGGCTCGCTACCGCTCGTCAAGAAAAACTCGACACCTGGATGGGGGTAAAAGTCTTAAAAGAGTAGGCTGAATGGGGCCGAATGGACACAACCCAGAGAGCGAGAAAAAAGGACAGAAATAACAAAAAGCAGGTCAACCCCCTTAACCCCTTCTGTACCGGTGACGTCTTTTTCATTTGATTTCAGCTACATTTAGAAGATTTCATTCAGCTTAGGAAGGACGATTACCAATGAAAATGCTACACACTATCTCAATTGGCCACTTGCGAGTTTCAGGCTATAAGGAAGTCCGGCCTGTAAATATCGGTAATAAACTCAAATATATTAATGATGTGGGTTACTGATGGATAGATAGCATGTTGAATTGGGTTTTATGTATTTATAAATTTACTAAAACCGTATTACAGCTGGTTATTCTGCTAAATATTGATCTCTACAGCTCCAACTTCCTTATAGAACGAAACTCGCAAGTGGTCAATTAATCCTTTTAGCTACCACCGATCCTTCCTAAGCTTCATATAATTGTCTAAATGTAACTGGCATTCACTAACAAATACGTGGTCGGTATAGAAGGGGTTAAGAAGGATTTGTGGTACCGTAGTAAAAAGGGTTAAGTGAGAGTGTTCGAAGCCTGGTCAT
Organism: Paralithodes platypus; assembly: GCA_032716605.1. Taxonomy (NCBI): domain Eukaryota; kingdom Metazoa; phylum Arthropoda; class Malacostraca; order Decapoda; family Lithodidae; genus Paralithodes; species Paralithodes platypus. The sequence goes on along the minus strand of CM064493.1, from coordinate 52,611,737 downwards.
GCTTGGCGGCCCTTTTGAAACTGAATAAATGTGTCTAATAATAGCCAGATTACATTTTAAAGGAGGGCACTGGTACTGTAAGGGTTAAGGGGGGATGGGCTGGTTTTTTCGGACCCCTTCTCCATCGTGTTTGGCCCAATTATTTTTTTGATTTTATGACGTTTGGCCAATTAGTTTGGCGATTTTAAGACTCTACGCCCCATTTCTTTGTCAATATTTAGACCTGGTTGTCGATTTTTTCCTGGCGAGCGATAGCGAGCCTGTAATATTAAGAGTAACCGGCCTTCGGCCAAGACATTTTTCTACCGAAAAATGTACAAAGTTATCTTGAAGGGGGGTCTAGGGAGTGTTTTCTTAAGCTTGATGGAGGTCTAGCGAGGAAACTAAAAAATAAACGTGTGTATAAATATAAAGACCCCAAGAAATAACCACTGTCCCCTTAATGGAACTAATGTGCACCCTGACCCATGGACGGTAGGAGAGTGTACAGTTGACCACAGTAAATTGGTACACAGTCCGTGATTTTATGTATGATACGAACACTAGTGGGGTAGACTTACACGACTACTTAGCTAGAAAACTGTTAATTGATCATAGGAATAAATGGGATAGTTTTTGTTTTCATATTTTTTAAAGTATCCTCGCTAGACCTCCCTCAATCTTAAACAAAAACATCCCCTAGACCCCCCCTTCAAGATAAATGTGTACATTGTTCGGTAGAAAATTTCTCGTCCGAAGACTGTATATCTCACAAAAAGTATACTAAAGTATTTCACGTGTATTTGTGAGAATATACTTGATATTAATGACTCTCGTGTTTGGCTGGGACAAAATTAAATAGAATCTCCATAACCCGAGTTGCGTGGGGAAACTTGTACCAATCCCTGTATGGTATCCTGGAATATGGGTCGTGTAACTTGTGTATGGATTGAACTATATTCTCCAAGTAGGATTTCCCTTCCCCTTAATATAAATAGGAAAAGGTTAAGCTTCTTTTATCACGCCGTGGTGTAGTGGATTAAAGCATCGAGTCTCGTCCTTACTTTCGGTGGTCCGAGTCCAGCTGGGAGTATATAATTATATGTATAATTGTATATATAATATATATATATATATATATATATATATATATATATATATATATATATATATATATATATTTTGTTTTTTCTATGTGAGTGAGGGAGGCAAAAGGCAGAACTGCCTATAGTGAGCGCCTCCCCCATAGTTGAAAGAGTGACAGGGCCAAAATCAAGGGACGTTCGACCCAAAATGCCTGGACACACGGAGTTTGAAGCAATTTAAGTCATAGGAAGAGGGAAAGACTGATTCTGGGAGAGAGTTCCAGAGTTCAGCTGTTGAATAGAAGAACGTTTGAGAGAAACATTTCACTCTTGGGTTGGAGAGTTCCACAGAGTAGGGGTGGGATTGTGTTGCAAGACGGGTACCACGTGCCCTACGTAAAGGAGGTGGTATACACTGGGAAAGCTCTGAGGAACACTGATTATTATAGTAGCGATAGAATAGCGAGAGACATGCAACATTGCGGCGGAGAGAGAGAGATTGCAGAGAGTTGGTGATTGGACGAGAGTTAAGGATACGAAAGGTCTTCCTTTCAACTTTGTCTAGGAGAGCGGTGTGAGAGGAACCTCCCCACACATGTGAACAATACTCTATACAAGGATGCACTATGTCCCTGTATAGAGCAAGAAGCTGTGCAGGGGAAAAGAACCCCCTAAGGCGGTTGAGCACACCTAGCTTCTGGGAGGCTGCCTTAGCAAGACTGGTAATATGGTCCTTCCAAATGAGAGCAGAAGAAAAAGAGACACCAAGAATATTGAGAGAAGATGAAGGATTGATTTTTGTATTGTTGAAGAATAAGGGATAGTCCGCTGGGAGTTCCGGATGGGTAGATAGATGGAGAAATTGGGTTTTTGGAAGCATTAAAGGTAACAAGGTTTTCTCTGCCCCAATTGGAGATAGTAGTTAGATTAGAATTTAAGTGTTCTATGGCTTCATTACGTTTGTCGTTGAGGGATTGCTGGCTGGGGCGTTCTGAAAAACTACTGGAGTAGTGTAAGGTTGCGTCGTCTGCGTATGAATGGATGGGAATTGAGGTACAGTTGAGAAGATCATTTATAAAAATTCGAAATAGAATAGGAGATAGGACAGAGCCCTGAGGAACACTGGAGTTTAGAGGATGAGGAAGTGAGCAATGGCCGTCCATAACCGCAGCTATGGAACGGCCAGAAAGGAAATTAGAGACAAAGGCACAGATGGAAGGATAGAAACCGAAGTAGGATAGTTTAGAAATTAAAGATTTGCGCCAGACTCTATCGAAGGCTTTCGATATGTCTAGTGCAATAGAAAAAGTCTCGCCAAAGTCCCAAAAGGAGGATGACCAAGAGTTAGTAAGATATTAAAGAAAATCACCAGTAGAGCGACCCTTAAGGAAGCCATACTGGCGATCTGAGAGCAGATTATGAGAAGAGAAATGCTTAAGAAATTTAGAAGCAAGAATAGTTTCAAAAACTTTAGAAATACAAGAGATGAGAGTAATCGGACGATAGTTGGAGGGTTGAGAGCGGTCACCCTTCTTTGGGACAGGTTGAATGAGAGCAAACTTCCAGCATGAAGGGAAGACGTTAGAACTTAGAAGATAGACAGAGACGAAAGAGTTGGCCTAGGCAGGGAGTCAGCACGGAAGCACAGTTTTTGAGTACAACAGGAGGAACACCGTCCGGACCGTACGCCTTCTTAGTATTAATCCCTGAGAGGGTAGAAAGTACATCTTTAGAAGAGATTAGGATATTAGGCATAAGTAAGAGTGAGGAGGGTGGAGAGGGAGGAATAGCACTGGAATCATCCAAGGTGGAGTTTCTAGCAAAAGTTTGAGCGAAGAGTTTAGCTTTGTCAGTGGAAGAAGTGATGGTTGTGCCATCAGAGTGGGAAAGGGGAGGGAAAGACGAGGAAGAGAAATTGTTGGAGAGGTTTTTGGCTAGATGCCAGAAAGCTTGGGAAGAGCTAGAGTTGGATAGTTCAGTGCATTTATTATTGATGAAAGAGTGTTTGGCAAGTCGAAGAACAGATTTGGCTTGATTCCGGGCAGAAACATAGGAAGAATGAGAGTCTTGAGTTTTAAGGTGTCGGTACCGTTTGAATGCTTCCTCCTTATTGCGGACAGAAGTAGAACAGGCGTGAGTAAACCAAGATTTTTTAGCATTAGTCTGAGAGAAAGAGAATGGAATGTATGCTTCCATGCCCGATAGGATTACCTCGGTAACGCGTTCAGCACTCTCCGAGGGTCCCCGGCCACGGAAGCAGAAATCATTCCATGGGAAATCAAAGAAATACTGCCGGAGAGCCTCCCAGTCAGCAGCGCCAAAGTGCCACAAGCGCCGCCGGCTAGGAGGATCGGGTGGCCATACTGGAGAGATAGGACAGGTGACAGAGATAAGTTTATGGTCGGAGGAGCCCAAAGGAGAGAAAAGATCGACAGTATAAGAAGAAGGGTTAGAAGTTAGACACAGGTCAAGAATGTTGGGCCGATCTCCGAGGCGATCCGGGATTCGGGTGGGTTGCTGAACTAACTGCTCTAGGTCATTTAGGATAGAAAAGACGTAGGCTTGTTCACCATATATATATATATATATATATATATATATATATATATATATATATATATATAGTCTTAATGCTTAATTTTTCTAAGTATTTTATGTCTTTCATTTCGTTTACCTGTCTTCATTTCAACCTTTTTAAAGTTAATAAAATACAAGCTAATTAGTGTCCTTCCCGCGCTGCTTCTGAGGTAATGCAAGGCTCTCATCTCTGCCTGGTCTTTGTGGGGTGCTTGTGAGTGTTCTTGTTAAATAAACATGTCAATTGCACAAGTGTATTATGTAAAAACTTGAAGAAGGGTCTGGTTGCAGTTATTTATTTATTTTGTTAGTGTGTGTGTGTGTGTGTGTGTGTGTGTGTGTGTGTGTGTGTGTGTGTGTGTGTGTGTGTGTGTGTGTGTGTGTGTGTGTGTTACTGTTTTGTGTCGTATTGCGTTGCATTTTTTTTGTGTAAGTTGTACTATGATGTGTGTGTGTGTGAGAGAGAAAGAAAGAAAGAAAGAAAGAGAGTGTATATGTGGTGTTTGCGCGTCTGTGTGTATGTCGTTATTCTCATGAGAGTATGTACCGGTAGTACAAAGCTTTCTCCTCTCTCTCTCTCTCTCTCTCTCTCTCTCTCTCTCTCTCTCTCTCTCTCTCTCTCTCTCTCTCTCTCTCTCTCTCTCTCTCTCTCTGTATATTTATGTGAGTGTGTGATGTGAGTGTTCTCTCTCTCTCTCTCTGTATAATCATGTGAGTGTGTGATGTGAGTGTATGTGTGTGTGTGTGTGTGTGTGTGCAAAGCCAATATGATAGGCTGATTAAGTTTTCCGTCATCAATCCGTCAAACCCACGAACTGTGTGCTTGTGTGATTGTGGGGGATTGTGGATTGTGGGGGATTTGGGATTGTGGACTGTAGGGATTGTGGACATTGTGGGAGATTGTGGACTGTGTGGGATTGTGAATTGTGGGGGATTGTGGATTGTGGGGGATTGTGGATTGTGGGGGATTATGGACAGTGAGGGATTGTAGACTGTTTGGGATTGTGGATTGTCGGGGATTGTGGACTGTGAGGGATTGTGGACTGTGGGGGATTGTGGACTGTGGGGAATTTTGGACTGTGGGGGATTGTGGATTGTGGGGAATGTGGATTGTGGGGGGATATGGATTTTTGGGGATTGTGGACTGTCGGTGATTGTGGACTGGGGGATTGTGGGTTGTGGGGATTGTTGACTGGGGGATTGTGGATTGTGGGGGATTGTGGACTGTTGTGGATTGTGGGGATTATGGATTGTGAGGGATTGTGTATTGTGGGGATTGGGGATTGTGGGGGATTGTATTATGGGAGATTGTGGATTGTGGATGGTGTGGGATTGTGGATGGTGTGGGATTGTGGATGGTGTGGGATTGTGGATGGTGTGGGATTGTGGATAATGTGGGATTGTGGATGGTGTGGGATTGTTGTATTGATGATTTATAGTATGTGACTGGAAAATTGTGCTTTGTTGCCCATTTTGAGATTGAGTTTATACTGATATATTGCAATTAAGAAAATTAATGTATTTGTACATATATGAACTTTGGTGATTATATGTGTATAGTGTTTGGAGATATGTGTATTATATGTGTATAGTGTTTGGAGATATGTGTATTATATGTGTATAGTGTTTGGAGATATGTGTATTATATGTGTATAGTGTTTGGAGATATGTTATTGGTTGGTAGATTGTATTTCGTCACCTATTTGGAGATTGGGTAGTTCTGTTATTTGAGTTGTCTTTGTTTTTGATTGGGAGATTGTATGAGTGTGTTATTGGGGATTGTGTGCTATTGGTTGCAATTTTGGTGATTGCATTCGAGTAATATGTTGTACAATTAGTGAATATATAATTGGGAAGAGTGGTGATTTTTCTGTTATAGTATTTGGGGATTCTAGGTTTTGTATTTCGAGATTGTGTAGTTGTAATATTAGGCGATTGTATTGGTGTGATTGTATTATTAAGGAGTGTGTAAATATTTGGCAACTGTTATTAATTGAAGATTGTATGAATTGGGATTGCAATTAAGTAATTGTGTCATTGTGAGATTGTGATTGTGTGATTGTAGAATTTGGGATTGTGCCATTAGGATAGTTGGTGAATCTATTATAAGGGAATCGGGCGACTATGGGATTGAATGTGGGTTGTATCATTGTAAAATTTGGGATTGTGTGATTGTATATATTCAGGGATTGTATTTTTTTGTTTGAGAGATGTAAGTTTATATATACTGTATATATACTACTGGTATATACAGAAATATCATCAAACTTCCAGCTAACCCTCCTAACGACTTGATCCTTGGGAAGGCCAAGGAAATAAAAGACGTGGAAAAGTGAGAGAAAAATAAGCCCCAAACTGCAGATCCCTCCCTCCAGGGAAAGTTATAATTGGTGAGTCACCTAAGCCGGCAAATCACCTGGTCAGTATTAGAGGTGTGTGTGTGTGTGTGTGTGTGTGTGTGTGAGGGGGGGGGGGGACTTGGAGTGTAGATAGACTGATCGATAGATAGATAGGGTGGGGGGGGGGGGGTTGGACGTGGGTTGTAGATAGATTGGTGGATAGATAGATATATATATATATATATATATATATATAGAGAGAGAGAGGTGGGTATACAGTAGGTTAGTTAGTTGGTAGGTAGGGAGGAGGATATGTAGGTTGGTAGATAGATAGATAGATAAAACAAAAGGGGTAAATAAGTGGTTGTTGGTTGGTAGGTAGGGAGGAAGATATGTAGGTTGGTAGATAGATAGATAGATAATAGATTAACACTAAGCCTACCAAAACACTAGATCAGTATTAGAAGCAGGTAGTGAGGTGAGATACATAGATATATAAATAGGCGCTGAGGTTGGTTGGTTGATAGATAGGTAAGAAGATAGATAGATGGATTTTTAGTACCATTATTGTTGTTCTATGTGGATGAGGGAGACAGAATGCAAAACTGCCTGTGACGAGTGCCTCCTCCAGAGTTGAATGAGTCACAGGGCCAAACTCATGGAATATCCGAGCCAAAGTGCCTGGACACAGATTTTGAAGAAATTAATGTCATAGGATGAGGGAAAGATGGATTCAGGGAGAGAGTTCCAGAGCTCTGATGTTGAATAGATGAAAGATTGGGAATATCGTTTCACTCTTGGGTTGGAGAGTTGCACAGAGTAGGGGTGGGATTTTGATGCAAGGCGGGTGCTACGTGCTCTATGTAAAGGAGATGCTTTACTCTGAGACAGCTTTGACGAACACTGATTATTGTAATAGTGGTAGAATAGGGAGAGAGATGCAACATTACAGCGAAGAGAAAGAGATTGCAGAGAGTCGGTGAGTGGACCTGAGTTAATGAGATGAAAAGGCTTCTTTTCTACTTTGTCAAGAAGTGCTGTGTGACAGGATCCTCCCTACACATACGAACAGTAATCAATACATGGATGCACTGTTCCCCTGTACAGAGCAAGAATCTGTGCAGGGGTAAAGAACCCCCACAGGCGGTTGAGCACACCCAGCTTCTTTGAAGCTGTTTTAGCAAGAGTGGTAATATGGTTTTACCAAGAGAGATCAGAAGAAAAAGAGACACCGAGAATACTGAGAGAAGATGAAGGGTTGATTTTTGTATTGTTGAAGTATAAGGATAGACCCGTGAGTTCTTGACGGATAGATAAATGGAGAAATTGGGTTTTGGAAGCATTGAAATCAACAACATTTTCTCTGCCCCAATTGGAAGTGGTTGTTAGATCAGAAGATAAGTGTTCCATGGCTTTATCACGTGAGTTTTTGAGTGATTGTTTGCTGGAGCGTTCTGGAAAACTAGATGAATAGTGTAAGGTAGAATCGTCAGCATATGAATGGATTGGACTAAAGGTACAGTTGAGAAGATCATTAATGAATATTAAAAAGATAACTTGAGAAAGGACAGAACCCTGGGGAACACCGGAGTTGATAGGTTGAGGCAGTGAACGATGGCCATCCACAACCGCAGCTATGGAATGAGCAGAAAGGATAAAGACACAATGGAGGGATAGAAACCGATAGAGGGTAGTTTAAGATTTGTGCCAGACTATCGAAGACCTTCGATATGTCTAGTGCAATAGAAAAGGTCTCACCGAAGTCCCGCAAGGAAGATGACCAAGAGTTAGTAAGACATGAAAGAAGATCACCAGTAGAGCAACCCCTAAGGAAGCCATACTGGCGATCTGAGAGTAGATTGTGAGAAGAGAGATGCACAAGAAATTTTTAAGAAAGAAGAGATGCAAGAAGTGAGAGCAATTGAACGATAGTTGGAGGGATGAGAGCGGGCACCCTTCTTTGAAACAGGTTGAATGAGAGCAAACTTATAGGAAGAAGGGAAGATGTTAGAGGAGAAACAGAGATAGAATAGTTTGCCTAGGCAGGAAGTCATCACGAAAGCACAGTTTTTTTTTTGTACAACAGGAGGAACACCATCTGGCCATACGCCTTCTTAGTATTAAACCCAGAGAGGGTAGAAAGTACATCTTTAGAAGAGATTAGGATATTAGGCATAAGTAGGAGAGAGGGGGGTGGAGAGGGAGGAATAGCACCGGAATCATCCAAGGAGGAGTTATTAGCGAAAGTTTGGGCGAAGAGTTCAACTTTGTTAGAGGAAGAAGTGACGATAGTGCTGTCAGTGGGGAAAATGAAAACAAGGTAGGGAAAGACGAGGAAGAAAAATTGTTGAAGAGGTTTTTGGCTAGATGCCAGAAAGCTTGGGAGGAACTAGAGTTGGATAGTTCAGTGCATTTGTTATTGATAAAAGAGTGTTTGGCGATTCGAAGAACAGATGTGGCTTGAAAAACAGGAAGAATGAGATTCTTGAGTTTGAAGGCGACAATACCGTTTGAATGCTTCCTCCTTATTGCAGACAGTAGTAGAAAAAGCTAGAGTAAACCAAGATATTTTTGCATTAGTCTGAGAGAAAGGAAATGGAATGTTTGCCTCCATGCTCGAGAGGATTACCTCAGTAATGCGTTCAACACTCTCAGAGGGTCCTCCGAAAATAAAAGAAGTACTCCCGACGAGCCTCCCAGTCGGCAGCGCCAAAGTACCACAAGCACCGTTGGCTTGGAAGATTGGGTGGCCGTACTGGAGAGATAGGACAGGTGATAGAGACAAGTCATTGGTTGGAGGAGCCCTAAGGAGAGAAATGATTAACAGTATAAGAAGAAGGGTTAGAAGTTAGAAAAAAGTAAAAAATGTTGGGCCGATATCCGAAGCAATCCAGGATACTGGTTGGATACTGAACCAACTGCTCTAGGTCACTTAGGATAGAAAAGATGTAGGTTTGTTCACCAGGTTGGTCAGTGGAATGAGAGGAGAGCCATTGGCGGTGGTGAACATTGAAATCTCATAAGATGGAGATTTCTGAAAAGGAGAGATAGATAGAATGTGTTCCACTTCAGAGTTTAGATAGTCAAAGAATTTGGAAAAGTCAGTAGAATTAGGGGGAAGATAGACAGCACAGAATTATTTAGTATGAGAGTGACAGGATAGTTTGAGCCATAAAGTTGATACTTCAGAGGAGTCGAAGTCGGGAACACGAGAGCAAGTGAGTTTGTTGTGTATGTATACACAACATCCGCCTTTGGCTTTTAAACTAGGATAGAGAAATGTATAGGGAGATAGCTAGCTAGCTACATAGATAAATAAATACATACTTACATGAATGGCTAGGGATGAATAATGTGATGACAGATAGATAGGGAGATATATATATATATATATATATATATATATATATATATATATATATATATATATATATATATATATATATATATGGAGAGAGAGAGAGAGAGAGAGAGAGAGAGAGAGAACACCAGGTAACTCTTGAAAGCCAAGTGTGCGAGAAAGTTACCTGTGTGTGGAGAGGTAGATGAATACATAGAATAAGATCAGTCTATTTGTTGATCGATAAAGAGTTCGGTAGACAGGTGGATGGACAGATCAGTAGAATTATAGATTGGTGGAGTAAATTCAATGACAATAATTTAAGGGGAGATGGGCTGGTTTTTCAGACCCCCGTCTCCCTCATGTTTAGCATATTAGCTTTCAGATTTTAAGACGTTCGGTCCATTAGTTTGACGATTTTAACACCTTTAGCTCCATTTCGTTGTCAATATTAAGACTTATCGTGCCATTTAGGTGTCTATATTTCCTTGGCGAGCGATAGCGAGCCTGTAATTATAAGAGGAATTGGCCTTCATTTAATTATGTGTATTTTAGTTTCCTCGCTAGACTTCTCTCAAGCTTAGAAAACACCCCCTAGACCACCCTCAAGATACATTTGTACATTTTTCGGTAGAAAAATGTCCCATGGTCAAGGTGGTGATGCGGCTTGGAGGAAGAAGGGCGCGTGGAGGTATGGTGTTCATGGAGCCTTTTTGTGGTCTTCCTTTCCTTTGCAGCTTTCCTTTTCTTTTGTGCATCAGGGTTGCTCACTGTAACTGTTATATTCTTGCCGGGTGTTGGAGGGAGTGGGAAGGCTATTGTAGCGACTCTGGCACGTCTTGGTGGTGTGGTGGTTACAGCTTCCTTTCTCGGGGGGGGGGGGGGGGGGGGGGGGGGGGGGGGGGGGGGGGGGGAAGCGCAGGAAAACTGCTTGGTGGTGGTGGCGTGGTGTTTAGTTTCTTCCTTATTTTACATACCTTGCGCTTCATTCCTACGGTGACACCACGCATGCTAATTAGTAACCGTGTAATTAGCACAGACCTTTTCTAAGCTTAATTAAGTTGTCTGGCAGTGCTGCAATATAAAAGATGGCGTCTATTGATTGAAAGAAAGTATTAACCTCTCTCTCTCTCTCTCTCTCTCTCTCTCTCTCTCTCTCTCTCTCTCTCTCTCTCTCTCTCTCTCTCTCTCTCTCTCTCTCTCTCTCTCTCTCTCCCCTTTTTTCACCAACTTCTTAGGTACTCCCTTACCAGCCTGCCTGCCTACCTACTTACCAACACCTTTACCTACCAAATTACCTCCCTACCTACCTACCTACCTATCCCACCCACCTACCTACCTACCTACTTACCTACACTAAATTACCTCGTTCCCGCTCTCCTCACCTACCTACCTACCTCCCTCTTCCACCCTACCTACCTACTGTACCTGCCCCTTCCCTCCCTACCTACTTACATACCTAATGTACCTCTCCCCCCCTCCCTACCTACCTACCTACCTAATGTACCTCTTCCCCTCCCTCCCTACCTACTTACATACCTAATGTACCTCTCCCCCCCTCCCTACCTACCTACCTACCTACCTAATGTACCTCTCCCCCTCCTTCCCTCCCTACCTACCTATTGTACCTCTCCCCCTCCCTCCCAACCCCACCTGCCTCTCTATCTACACTTTTACCTAACTACCTACCGGTACCTATTTTTCGTCCGTCATCCAGCCTTTTATTAGCTACCTCTACCAGCGAACTTTGACGGTGATTATGCTTTCGCCTCCGTGTCTGTTTTGTCTGTAAGCGAGATATCTCATAAAGTTATGAACCGATTTTCACGAAATTTGGTGGGCAGATTTTAGATTTTAGATTTTTAGGGCAGGTTCAGATTTTAAGACGTTCGGCCTATTAGTTTGTCGATTTTAAGACCTTTCGTCCCATTTCTTTATCGATATTAAGACCTTTCGTGCCATTTAGGTGTCGATTTTTCCTGGCGAGCGATAGCGAGCCTGTAATATTAAGAGGAACCAGCCTTCGGCCAAGAAATTTTTCTAGAATTTGTTTTACAAATTTATCTTGATGGCGATTTCTAGGGCGTGTTGTTTTAAGCTTGATGGAGGTCTAGGGAGGAAACAAAAAATATATATAGAAAGATTTATAAACAAGAACATAAATGAGCCCATCCCCCCCCCCCCCCATAATCACACTACCCTCTATAACTCAACCACGACTTGAGTATTGGCGCCAAGGAAGAAGTGTTTCAATGTAGGAGGCGACCCGCATGCTATCCTGGAACACACAGCCAGTAGAAAATGTATGGGGGGGTCGCTTTTTTTCTCTTTCTCTCCTTTTCTCTCTTTCTCTGGCTTGTATCCATTAGGCCCCATTCAGCCAACTGTTGTAAGACATTTATCCACATCCAGATGTCGATATCTTCCTGGCGAGCGATAGCGAGCCAGCATTGTGTGGAGAAATCCGGCTTCGCCGGAGAAATTTTTCTATCGAAAAATGTACAAATTTAGCTTGCTTTCAAAACAAAAATATATAAAAATGGTGGCTCGCTACCGCTCACCTGGAAAATATTTACACCTGGATAGGGGTAAACGTCTTAAAACAGTAGGCTGAATGGGGCCAAATGGATACAAGCCAAAGAGAGAGGGAGAGAAAGATAAACAAAGCGAGGTGGACTCCCTTTAAGTCTATTATATTTATTGTTAAGAACCAGCCAGCGTAGGCAGAGGTATGAGTTCTACCGGGTACCTCTCTCTCTCTCTCTCTCTCTCTCTCTCTCTCTCTCTCTCTCTCTCTCTCTCTCTCTCTCTCTCTCTCTCTCATATTCCTCCTTTATCCTTTTCCCTCTGCAGCCTCTTTCTCTCCCTACCTTCCTCCTTTCATACTATTAACAATCCACCTATCGTTTTATCCTTGCATCTTGGTATCGCTTTCTCCCACTTTTGTTTTCTCTTATTCCTTCTTTATCTCTTTCTTTCTTCCTCTCCCTCTTCTCACCTATAGTCCTCCCCATCTCCCCCCTCCTTCCTTTCTCCTTCTCTTACCCACCTACCAACTAACTTCAGCCCCCTCCCCCCCCCTCCCACTTTCTTTTATCACCGCATTCTTCGACGTTCTCCTTACCTCCCTCCCTCCCCCTCCGTCCCCCTCCGTCCCTACCTACCTCCCTCCCTTCCTATCTCCCTTCCTATCTCCCTCCCTACCTACCTACCTACCTACCTACCTACCTACCTACCTACCTACCTACCTACCTACCTACCTACCTACACCACCTACCCACCCACCCACCCACCCACCCACCCACCCACCCATTTACCTCTCTACCTCCCTACCTACTTCCCTGCCTACCTACCTCCTTAACTACCTACCTACCTACCTACCTACCTACTTCCCTGCCTACCTACCTCCTTAACTACCTACCTACCTACCTACCTACCTACCTACCTACCTCCCTCCCTCCCTCCCTCCCTCCCTCCCTCCCTCCCTACCTACCTACCTACCTACCTACCTCTCTCCCTACCTCCCTCCCTCCCTACCTACCCATCTCCCTCCCTCTCTCCCTACCTACCTACCTACCTACCTCCCTCCCTCTCTACCTACCTACCTACCTACCTACCTACATTTCCTCTTCCTTTTCTTGCTCCCTATCTCCTCCCACGCCACGTCCTCTCTCCATCTTTCCACTCCTCTCTCCATCTCCCCACTCCTCTCTCCCCATCTCCCCACTCCTCTCTCCCCATCTCAACATTCTTCTCCCCATCTCAACACTCCTCGCTCCCCATCTCAACACTCCTCTCTCTCGATCTTTCCACTCCTCTTCCCATCTCCCCACTCCTCTCTCTCCATCTCTCCACACCTCTCTCCATCTCCACTCCTCTCTCTCCATTTATCCACACCTCTCTCCATCTATCTCCATCTCTCTCTCCTTTTATCCTTTCCTCTCTCCATCCCTGCACTCTCTCTCTCTCTTTCCACTCCTCTCTCCCTTCCATCTCCCCTCCCCTTCTCTCCCACCATCTCTCAATCTCTACCCTATCTCCCCATCTCCTCTTTTTATTCATGCCTCGCTCCCAGTTCTCCCTCCTTGCCCCTCCTCCCCACTCACTCACCACCTCTCATCATCATCCACTCCTCCCCCATTCAACTCTCCCTCTCACCCATATTTTCCTCTCCCTCACTCACTCCTCACCTTCTTCCTCCTCCCCCCATCAGCCTCCTCTCACTCTTCACCCTATCCCCCCTCCCTCCCTCCCACTCTCCGTCTTCCCCCTCCTCCCCTCCCAGCCTCCCCCCCCTCCAGCCTCCTCTCACTCGCCACCCTATCCCCCTCTCCCTCCTCCCCCCATCAGCCTCCCCTCACTCTTCACCCTATCCCCCACTCCCCCCAGCCAGCCCCCCTCCCTCCCGCCTCCTCTCACCCTTCACCCTATCCCCCCCTCCCTCCTCCTCCCAGCCAACTCCCTCTTCCAGCCTCCTCTCACTCTTTACCCTATCCCCCCTCCCTCGTCACCCAAGCCAGCCAGCTCCCCTCCAACCCCCCCATCCCCCCCCCTCCCTCCCACCTTTCCTTCAGCGCCTCCTTCGCCCGTTCCCCTTTAAGTGAGAGACATTAGGCTAACCTAGTGCCTCCGCCTTTCCGCTCTGCCCTTTGTCCTCCCGGCTGACGCGCGCGGGGGGACCTAACCTGTGACCGCAAAACAGGTTAGTCAGGGCTAATAAAAATCACAACAAATGAGCTGATATAGAGAATGGGTGATTGACTTAATTAAGGATATGGTGTCCGGGTTGTTTAGCTATTAATTAATTTATTCATTTATTTTTTAGTGTCCTCGCTAGATCTCCATCGAGCTTAGAAAAACACCCTCTAGACCCTCCTTCAAGATAAATTTGTACATTTTTCGATAGAAAAATTTCCCGGCCAAAGGCCGGTTCCTCTTAAAATTATAGGCTCGCTTTCGCTCGCCAGGAAAAAATCGACACCTAAATGGCACGAAAGGTCTTGAAATTGACAACGAAATTGGGTGAAAGGTATTAAAATCGCCAAACTAATGAAAGGAACGTCTTAAAATCTCAAAACTAATATGCTAAAGATGAGGGAGAAGGAGGTCCATAAAAAGCGAGTAGTGCCCCCTTAACCCCTTCTGTACCGGGTGACGTCCTTTTAATTTTATTGTAGGTACTATTAGACAATTTTAATCAGTTTCAAAAGGACCTCCAGCAATGAACAGGCTTCGAACTATCTCACTTAACAATTTTTACCACCACAGATCCTTCTAAAACTGCACAAAATCCTCTAAATATACCTTAAATGACATTATAAATACGTCGCCGGTACGGAAATCGGTTAACCCTCTCCGACATATGACGCGATTTTGAGCCTATTAGGGATACTTTAAAGCCTTTGTTACAATCAGGGGTATTTAGAAACCTTTAGTATAGTTACTTCAACCTCTGCAGTTGTCTTTGAGTTAGCTGTGGGCAGAAAACTAATTTTGGAGAGGTAATTATACGAGTGAGAGAACTCTATTTCTTATTCTAATCTGCCAACCTCTGCGTCATATGAGTCTGAAGGGATTAATCGTGTTGATAATTTTGTTTAATAGTGAAAATAACGATGACGATATTAGTATTGATGCTGATACTGATAAGCACAATTGCCGACTTGCGAGTTTCGTTCTATAAGGAAGTTGGAGTTGTAGACATCGATATCTAACAGAATGTACAGCTAAAATACGGTTGTAGTACATTTATAAATACATAAAACCCAATTCAACATACCATTCATCCATCAGAAACGTACATTATTATTGCATTTCTGTTCAATATCGATGTTCACGGCTCCAACTTCCTTATAGCCTGAAACTCGCACGTGGTCAATTATATACATGTTGTAGAGAATTAAGGTAGGCCACCGTTTTTGTGTTATGCATGGATTACTACAGCCTACAAACATAATTAAGGTAGGCCACCGTTTTTGTGTTATGCATGGATTACTACAGCCTACAAAGATAATTTGCATAAGATGGCTCAGCCTGTGTCAACGCCGTGAAAGTTCTCCAAGATGTCCAGTCACTGTTTTCAAGGAGGATGGTTCACTTTTTGGTTGATTTTTTTATTTATTTTTGATATATTATTTTTCTAGTTTCCTACCTAGACCTCCATCAAACTTAATAAATCACCCCCTAGACCTCCTTTCAAGATCAATTTGTATAGTTTTCGGTAATTAAAAGTACAGGCTCGCTATCGCTCGCCAGGAAAACAATCGACACCTAACTAGGCTATTTGGTGGTGAAATATGGTGCTAATGATAAACACTTGGTCTTAATGGGATGCAGAGACACGGTAGAATCGTATTTTTCCGTTAGTTATCGAGCAATCAGATGTGAAGGGAGTCAATTTACCGCCAGATGAAATGACACGGAGTATAGTTAAGGACATACGGTTAAGGGGAGATGTCGACTGGAGGGATTTTTTTCTTGACCCCTTTCTCCCTCATGTTTAGCCCCCATTGCTTTTGATATTATAAAACGTTTGCCCCATTAGTTTAGCGATTTTAAGAACTTTCACCCCATATTAAGACCTTTCGTGCAATTCAGATGTCGATTTTATCCTGGCGAGCGATAGCGAGCCTGTAATTTAAGAGGAACCGGCCTTCGGCCGGGACATTTTCTACCGAAAAATTTACAAATTTATCTTGAAAGGGACTCAAGGGGGTGTAATTTTAAGCTTGAAGGAGGTCTAGGGAACAAACTAAATACCTCTCCTTAAGCCTTTGAGTACCACCGACCTGTGTTATATATTATGTGTTCTAGCTATTAGTACACGATATTTGGCAGCTTAGGAAGGATCTGCGGTAGTTAAGAGGGTTGGTTGAAGTAGTTTGAAGCCTTGTTATCACTAGAGGTCCTTCCCAAGCTGAATAAAATCTGCCAATAGTTGCCAGAATATGATACAAAAATGACGTCCCTGGTACTGAATGGGTTAAGGGGAGACACCGTTTTTTTTTATCTTTCTCTCCTTTTCTCTGGCTTGTATCCATTCGGCCCCATTCAGCCAACTGTTTTAAGACGTGTATCCCCACCCAGGTGTCGATTTCTTTCTGGCGAGCGATAGCGAGCCAACATTGTTTGGAGAAATCCGGCTTCGCCGGAGAAATTTTTCTTGAGAGACATTTAGCTTGCTGTCAAAAAACAAATATATATATGCTGGCTCGCTACCGCTCGCCAGGAAAATATTGACACCTGGATTGGGGTAAAAGTCTTTAAACAGTGGGATTAATGGGGCCGAATGGATACAAGCCAAAGAGAGAGGGAGAGAAAGAGCAAAAAAAGCGATGTGGGCCCCCTTAAAGAATACCAGATAGGTACGGTATATCCGATCATTGGGAATGTTGAGTGTTATATCCATTTGTAATTGGTTAAAGATGGGTTTATCACTACCGGTGCCAATAGGCCATTAGAAGAGTACATTTCAAGGGTATTTATCTTTGTAATTGATATCAAGTGGGTTTATCACATTGTACTTGCAACAAAAGAAGAATTGATAGAGAATTTGAATGTTGGTGATGAATTCAGTAACAGCGACCATCGTACGATAACTTTCACTTTAAAGTTTACTAGTAACGAACCAAATAGTAGCATCGAAAAAGTCCCTAATTTTAAGAAAGCAAACTTCCATAAACTTAGAGCTATGTTTAAAGAAACTGACTGGAGCTTTTGAATTAACAATAACGACATAAATACATCTTGGAAGTTATTCGAAACCACTTACCTAAAAGCAGTGCAAGACATAATAATAAGCCCAAATGGTGGAATAAAGATATTTCAAACTGCCTGCTTGCTAAAAAATGTGCTAATGATAGATTAAAATCCTCACAAAATGACGAAGAACGGGTGAAATTTGTAGAGCTACGACGCAAAGCCAAAAAGTTAATTAAGCAAAGTAAAAAGACCTTAGAGTTACATATTGCGAATCAAAGTAAAACAAACCCGAAAGAATTCTATAGTTATATCAGAAAGAAAAAAGTAGTTACTTCCACTGTTGGACCGTTAGTCGATGACAATGGAGAATACACCAAAGACGAAGTACAAATGAGTAATGCCCTCAATTCCTTCTTTGCATCAGTTTTTACAACAGAAGACCTCAGTGATATCCCTACACCATCGCCGATTCAGATTGATAATTCAGATGTTCTAAGCAATATCACCGTTACAGAGAGAGAAGTATTGAATTGTTTAGATAAACTCAAGGTAAATAAAATGTCTGGACCTGATACAATCTCGCCTAGAGTTCTAAAGGAAGCTAAGGATGAGCTCTCCAAACCACTGACATTACTATTCAATAAATCCTTGCAGTCTGGAACTATGCCTGATCAGTGGAAGCTAGCCAACGTAACACCGATATTCAAAAAAGGCAGCAAATCCCTACCCAGTAACTATCGTCCAATTAGCTTAACCTCAGTTGTATGTAAAATGCTAGAAACAGTCATACGAGACAGACTCGTAAATCACTTAGAGGAAAATAACATACTT
Source organism: Paralithodes platypus (assembly GCA_032716605.1). Taxonomy (NCBI): domain Eukaryota; kingdom Metazoa; phylum Arthropoda; class Malacostraca; order Decapoda; family Lithodidae; genus Paralithodes; species Paralithodes platypus. Next base: position 52,593,885 of record CM064493.1, on the reverse strand, counting down.
AAAGATACTCAACACGGCTTTCGTAAAAAACGATCCTGTTTAACAAACCTCTTAGACTTCTTCCACGATATCCTCAACCTCTACGATGAGAGTAAAGCTGTAGATATTATATACCTTGATTTTCAAAAGGCCTTTGACAAAGTTTCCCACAAACGTTTACTGCTAAAACTAAAAGCGCATGGAATACAAGACGGTGTGTTGAAATGGATAGAAGATTGCCTCAGCAACAGAAAGCAAAGAGTAGTCATAAACGGTAAGGCATCTAAATGGACCAATGTAAGTAGCGGGGTACCCCAGGGATCGGTACTAGGACCAATTATCTTTCTAATTTACATCAACGACATAGATGAGGGTCTCGCCTGTACAATCTCAAAATTTGCTGACGATACAAAAATTGCAAATAGCGTACTCTCAAAAGAACAAGTTGACGATATGCAACACAATCTAGATAAATTGTCATGTTGGGCCCAAATTTGGCAAATGAGTTTCAATGCGGATAAATGTAAAGTACTACATATCGGATACCTAAATGAGAAAGCAAACTATTCGATGAATGGCACTCAGCTTAAGAATGTAAACAGAGAAACCGATCTGGGAGTAACAATATCGAGTAACCTAAAACCGAGTCAACAATGTTCAGAATTTGTTAAGAAGGCAAACAAAATAATTGGCTTTATAGGCAGGTCATTTGAGCATAAATCCAAAGAAGTTATCCTAACCCTTTACAATTCCTTAGTCCGCCCTCTTCTGGAATACTGCGTTCAATCCTGGTGCCCTTATTACCAAAAAGATATAAACAAGCTAGAACGAGTTCAACGTAGAGTTACCAAAATGATACCTAGCCTAAAGAACAAACCATACGAAGAGCGTCTTAGAGAATTAAATCTATTTCCTTTAACCCAGCGCAGATTAAGAGGTGACTTAATTCAAGTGTTCAAAATCATCAAAGGCATCGACAATATGAACTGTAGTAAGTACTTCACTATCGACCAATCTAATTACACGCGGGGAAACGGTTGCAAAATTATTGGTAAATCTTTTAACTCGCACGAATCTAAAAATTTCTTCTTCAATCGAGTTGTCAACTTGTGGAATGGGCTTCCCCGAAACGTTATAGACTGCATCACCGTTGATTCATTTAAACTCCGCCTAGACAAATATCTCGCATCAAACCCGCGACTGACTGCGTTTGTAAATGAATAACTTTATTTTATCCCCCCCTCAGTTACTAACCCATCTGTCGTCTACTAACTTCCAAATCCTGCCACGGACATTAGTTCCAGGGCAGTAGTTCCCTTTCCAATGTTCCCATACCCACGCTAAACCACTGTTTGGACACTTGATCCTCAGTGTTTTGGAGGACAAGCAACCTAGAAGGGTCATTAGATCTGTTGTTGCTTGATTTCCTTTGTACTCTTTTGTACTCTCTCTCTCTCTCTCTCTCACACACTTTCACACACACACACTCACACATCAGTGAGGGTGTTTGGAGGAACAGAATTATAGATCTCTTATTAAAGAGGAGAGTACACCAAATCGGTACGTAGATAGATAGACACATGCCAGCTGTAGATAGATAGATAGATAGATAGGTAGGTAGGTAGGTAGGTAGGTAAGGGAGGAGATGGTATTGCTAAGAAGAAGAAAACATAATGATAACAATATTAATAATAATAATAATAATAATTATTATTATTATTATAAGAAAAAGAAGAAGAAGAAGAAGAAATGGAAGAGAGGAGTAGGAGGCGAAAGAAGAGTAGGGGGGGGGGGGAAGTAGGTGGAGAGGGTTAGATCTCAGGTTAAAGAGGAGAGAAGGCTAAATTGTTTTATATTCCTCCGCACCATAATACGCATTTTGGTGCAATCCTGAGTCTTAATATTCTATTGAATCTTTGAATCATTGAAGCCAAATTTTGAACCATCTGGAACATAATAAACCATTGTATTGGTTCGATACTGATTCAAATATCTCTATGTTTAGCTATCTACACGTCTCTCTCTCTCTCTCTCTCTCTCTCTCTCTCTCTCTCTCTATGTATATATACATATCAGTTTATGTATCTATATATGTGAGGAAGAGAGAGAGACTGAGAAGTGAATAATGCTGACTGTCATTAGGATTTCGGTTAGCATCAGTGGGTATGTTGTGGTAGGCGAGAGAGAGAGTGAGAGGGAGAGAGAGTGAGAGAGAGAGAGAGAGAGAGAGAGAGAGTGAGACGGAGAGAGAGAGAGAGTTACATAGATACATAGATTGCACAGACCTTGCGGCCCCTATCAGACAGTCCGGCCTTAATTCTAACGAAATTTGCTACTGAGTGGAAGGTAAATCTAGCAAAGCAGAAGGCGCTCTCCCCACCCACCACAGAGAGAGAGAGAGAACAAAAAAGAGAGTGAGTGAGCGAGCGAGTGAGTTAAAATGAGAGAGTGAGTGATAATGAGAGTGAGTGTGCGTGTGCTAGAGTTACACAAATAGTTAGTATCTGAAAATTCTTCCGGTACATTTCAAGATCAAGCATATAATGCTACAAACGCAACACCACCGCTTAAGGGACCCCACCTCGCTATTTTTCATTTTCTCTCCCTCTCTCTTTGACTTGTATCCATTCGGCCCACCGTTTTAAGACTTATATCCCCATCCACGTGTCAATATTATATATATACAGAATATAGCATACCGGTATATATATTTTTGTTTTGACAGCAAGCTAAATTTGTACATGTTTCGATAGAAAAATGTATCATGCGAAGCCGGATTTCTCCATACAATGCTGGCTAGCTTTCGCTCGCCAGGAATAAATCGACACCTGGATGGGGATAAATGTCTTAAAACAGTTGGCTGAATGGGGCCGAATGAATACAAGCCAGGGAAAGAGAGAAAAGGAGAGAAAGATACAAAAAAAGCCTGTGACACCCCTTAAAACATATCGGCTTCCGGATAGGGACTACCCTATATACCGGCGTCACCCAAGCACCCGTATCCGATAATCCGTATCGGCGTTTGGTGTCTGCAATAATTCAATAATCTATGTTTGGAGTACGTGGGCCATTTAGTTGGTTCCGGGACATCTCGACCAGTAGACCATTTCAACCAGTAGCTCTCAACCAGTGTCAAATCAACCAAGACCAACCAAACCAGTGCCAAAATATAGTACTAACCTAACCTAACCGTATTGGTTGATTTGGTACTGGTTAAGAGCTACTGGTTGAAATGGTCTACTGGTTGAGTTATCCGGTCAGCCATTTAGTCGTGTTTCATAGCATTTGTTCGGGATTTAACCCCTTCAGCACCATGACGTATGTTTCTCATTATATCTCTCTCGCTATTCTATCGCTACTATAATAATCAGTGTTCCTCAGAGCTATCCCAGTGCATACCACCTCCTTTACGTAGGGCACGTGGTACCCGTCTTGCAACTCAATCCCACCCCTACTCTGTGCAACTCTCCAACCCAAGAGTGAAACGTTACTCTCAAACTTTCTTCTACTCAACAGCTGAGCTCTGGAACTCTCTCCCAGAATCAGTCTTTCCCTCTTCCTATGACTTAAATGGCTTCAAACTCCGTGTGTCCAGGCATTTTGGCTCGAACGTCCCTTGATTTTGGCCCTGTCACTCTTTCAACTATGGGGGAGGCACTCGCTATAGGCAGTTATGCCTTTTGCCTCCCTCAATCACATAGACAAAAAAAATATATATACTGGTTACTATTAGACGACTTTCTTTAGCTTATAATGTACCTCTTAAACACTCAAAGGGGTAAATACGATATCATTTCAAACGCAACACCACCACTTAAGAGACCCCACCTCGCTTTTGTTTTCTCTTTCTGTCCCTCTCTCTCTTTGGCTTGTATCCATTCGGCCCCATTCAGCCTACTGTTTTAAGACGTTTACCCCCATCCAGGTGTCAATATTTTCCTGGCGAGCGGTAGCGAGCCAGCATATATATATTTTTGTTTTGACAGCAAGCTAAATTTGTACATTTTTCGATAGAACAAGGTCCTTCTCAAACTGCATAACATCGTGTAATTGTTTGCCAGATAGGTAAACCAGTGCCATCGTTCTGAGATCCTAATTACCCATTGTGTATAGGTAGATTACAAACTACACAAAAAAAATATATATGTTCTAATGTTGACCAGAAAATGACGAAATTTACGTAACGGTACCGGTGATGTCCTTTTGGCAATATTCAGGATACTATTACACGATGTCGTTCACCTTAGGAAGGGTCTGGGGTAGCTCAAAGGTTTAAGGGGAGATTTCCACCTGAGGGATTTTTTTCTTGACCCCTTGCTCCCTCATGTTTAGCCCCATTGGTTTTGGCATTTTAAGACGTTTGCCCCATTATTTTGACGATTTTAAGAACTTTCAACCCATTTCTGTCAATTTTAAGACCTTTCGTGCCATTTAGGTGTCGATTTTATCCTGGCGAGCGATAGCGAGCCTGTAATTTAAGAGGAACCGGCTTCAGCCGGGAAATTTTTCTACCGAAACATGTACAAATTTATCTTGAAAGGCGCTCAAGGGGGTGTAATCTGAAGCTTGAAGGATATCTAGGGACCAAACTAAAAACCTCCCCTTAATTGAGATAGTCTGTAGCCTTTTATGTGTTAGAGGTACTTCCTAAGCTGAATAAAATGATCCGTTGGCCAGAATATAATGGAAAGGACGTCACCGTTACTGAAGTTAACCCCTTCTGTACCGGCGACGTCTTTGTCATCATATTCTGGATACTGTTAGACGTTTATATTCATCTTAGAAAGGATCTCTAGCAATTATAAGGCTTCGAACTATCTTAATTAACCCTTTTAAGGGGAGGTATTTAGTTTGTTCCCTAGACCTCCATCAAGCTTAAAATTACACCCCCTCGAGTCCCTTTCAAGATAAATTTGTACATTTTTCGGTAGAAAGATGTCCCGGCCGAAGGCCGGTTCCTCCTAAATTACAGGCTCGCTATCGCTCGCCAGGATAAAATCGACACCTGAATTGCACGAAAGGTCTTAATATGGGGTGAAAGTTCTTAAAATCGCTAAACTAATGGGGCAAACGTTTTATAATATCAAAAGTGGAGCTAGACATTAGGGAGAAAGGGGTCAAGAAAAAAATCCCTCAAGTGGAGATCTCCCCTTAACTACCACAGATCCTTCCCTTGCTGCATAATATCGTCTAAATATAGCTAGAATAAATTATAACACACGTCGCTGGTACTCTTAAGGATTAATGCCGTAAACTAAAAGTATAATATAGCTAAAATATAGTATATGATATTATAGGGTTTTAGTTAGTTAGATCAAACTTATTTTTAATATATTTTTTTTTTTTTTTTTTTTTTTTTTTTTTGCATTGTAAGTTTAATAAAATCTTCCAACGTTAGCTAATATGAAATTAATATAACACCACCTTATTGAGAGGACTATACTTCTGCACCAAAGAACTTATTCCTACTACTAATACTACTAATATTGGGCGGGTGCTTGAAATAGGGGAGCTATTCCCCCCCCCCCCCCCCCCTGCCAAAGACGGCTTTCTAGGGCCTTTCCTAGCTATTGCTGAGAGGATTGGGTTCTAGTCATGTGGTGATGGGCTGGTCTATCAGAGTGAGAGCTGAGCGATCTCTGCCATACCCATAGCTTACTCTGACTGTTCCTTTTACTTATATATTTTCTAGATCTCAAGTGACGGCGACTCTTCCGTGGATTGACCTCCCAATCTCCCAACCTAGAGGTTGGCAGATTGGTAGCCAAAGCGTCACATTTTTCCTTTGACCCTCAACTTTCTCTTCATGATTGCTGAGGGGAACAGGGCCCTGGGTGGAGCTTTGTTTCCCGGGCGTTTCCGCACCCTCCTTAGCTCCCCGCCATGGAGTGGCTTCGGTCACCCAGGCTTTATTGTGGTCGGCAGGGAGGGTTCTGTGGGGGCGCTCAGTTATGGCCTTGGCCTTGCTCAGGGCCTTGGGGCTGTTCGGCCAGGCAGCTTGGGGAACAACAACAACAACAACAACAACTATTACTACTACTACTACTAATAATAATAATAATAATAGTTATAATAATACTATTTATGTAAAGGCTGTAAACCAACTCAGTTATGTTACGGGCTTCCAAAGATCCTGCCTAAGCTTAGTCAAATAATCTACTGATAAGGTAGAACTTACTGTTATAAGGGGAGGCTGAACCTTACACCCCCATTCAGTCAAAATTAAAAAAAAACAAATCTTCTAAAATGCTTCTTTCAACATAGGAGAATAGCATAGGAGGGCAAAAAAAAACATATCACATCCATAACCCCCCCCAGAACGGGGTTCACCCACACCCCAATCAACGAAATGTTTCCCCTTCAGCCAATTGTTTTTATTTGTTTGTGTAGTTTGTCTAAAAGGCTTTTGTAAACAATAGAAACTATCACATGAGGGCATAAACACCCATATGACATCCCCCCCCCCCTACCCCCGTGGCTCCCAATATCATGGATTTATATAAAAATTCTTGGGAAAGTTTGTGTTAGGGCTGCTGAATGAAGCTTTCTACATTAGTTTCCCATACATCTCAGTTCTCTCTAACAGCTTACTAATAGAAAAACGTCTCTGGTAGGAGAAACTAAGCTATGTTCCCCAAAATTATGGGAATAAAGCTATGATAATAATAGTTTTGCAATTTTCAGAGATCATATATGGCAACTCCCAAGTGTAATGCCACTTTTGTATATTGCTCTGCTTCGTTCCCCTTCTACACACTATATATAGGACTATATAGCAAGGGCAGAGCGTTTAGATAATGGCCAAATCTCAAATATTTTCCAAGATTCGACCTTTTTCGTGTCGAAATTTGCGCTACCCAAAAAATATAAATAATATATATTTTTTTTTCAGCACCTTCTATTATTCAATATGGGAAAACGAGAACGTACCGTTGTAGGGGATGCTTGTAGGATACGCCAGAACAAAATTGGGGGAAATTTGAACAATTTTCAATGACTCATTAGATTTTTCATATAATGCAATGAAATTCGCGCTCGCGCGCGCACGCACGCACATAGAGAGCTGGGGTTTTTTTTCAGCGAGTCTTAGTATTTCCATTGGTATTAAGATGGTATAATGCCAGAAACAAAATCTCTTATACAGGGTGAATTGGGGGTGTAAGGTTCAGCCTCCCCATAAGTTGTCAAAATCCTCAGAGGGTTAAGGATATTTTGGAGTTAAAATTATGTAGATAGAACGCGATTTTTTACCATGACTGTACCAAAGAACTATTCACAACTTCTGCAGACAGTTAGGTTCCAGTCATAATAAGAAGAATACGGAAATGTCTAAACTTTCTCTAAATTTCTCTCTTCACCGGCTCGGTAGTGTAGTGGAGAACGTCTCTGCCTCCCACCCCGGGTGACCCGAGTTCATTGCCGCACTCAGGCATGAACATTTTTCGCATACACTGGTAGCCGGTACCATTTCCCTTGAGCAAGGATGTGGGTAATAGTGTCTGGTAATATACTTCGGTCGAGCGCTATTGAATCTCGGAGCGAGGGCTAGAGAGAAATGACGCTATATAAGTAACCTGAACATTATTGATTAAGTAACACCCCGTTCTTAACATTAATCATCAATTACAAACCCCAATGCACTTGAATAAACTAATGAAAGCATGTGGTCCTCCCGGGATTCGAACTTGGGACACCACACCCAGAACATAAGCATCTAATCCATTAAACCACCAACACAGTGTATTATTATTATTATTAAACTGCTGCACTAAAGAACTATCCACAACATCTGGGGAAAGTTATCAAGTTCCTGTATGAGCTGATCTTGCCTGCGGAAGGAGAAGTTCTTCACAAATACTAATTTCCAAACTCGGAAGCTTCAACTTCCAAACAGGGCGGGCTGCGTGTTGAAGCCGTAGTGAGATTAACCTGATTAGTGTGAGAGAGAGAGAGAGAGAGAGAGAGAGAGAGAGAGAGAGAGAGAGAGAGAGAGAGAGAGAGAGAGAGAGAGAGAGAGAGAGAGAGAGAGAGAGAGAGAGATGAAACTCAAAATATTACCTGGAAACATTGGTATCAAAAAGAGAACGAAGATAAGAAATAACGAGCAGAGAGAGAGAGAGAGAGAGAGAGAGAGAGAGAGAGAGAGAGTTCGTATAATATAGGTCAAATCAATTGGAAACCCTCTGAGTTCACTTCTCGAGCAAAATAATCCATGGAGGGACGATAGACAAATCAATCGGTATGTGAAATAAGGATAAACAATACTTGATCATAAACTGGAATGCATTATACTGTTACTATACGATCTTCTATTGTTATTTTTTACGGATATTTGTTATACCAGTGTGTTAAGGGGAGATTTCTACTTGAGGGATTTTTTTCTTTACCCCTTTCTCCCTCATGTTTAGCCCCATTGCTTTTGAGATTTTAAGACGTTCGCCCCATTTGTTTGGCGATTTTAAGAACTTTCACTCCATTTATGTCACTTTTAAGACCTGTCGTCCCATTTAGGTATCCATTTTTTCCTGGCGAGCGATAGCGAGCCTGTAATTTAAGAGGAACCCGCCTTCAGCCGGGACATTTTTCTACCGAAAAATGTACAAATTTATCTTGAAAGGGGGTCAAGGGGGTGTAATTTTAAACTTGATGGAGTTCTAAGGAAGAAACTAAATACCTCCCCTTAAGGGTGTTAGAATATAATGTTTACATACTGTATTTTAGTGTTGAATTTACGGATATATATTTTGTCCAGTGCATTGAAAGGTGTTGGAATATAGTGTCAAAATTCGGTCTTTTAGTGTTGATTTTACGGATATGGTTTTTTTTTTCCAGTGTAGTCAAGGGGTGTTGAGAATACTTGATGTGGGGTGGTGAGTTAAAGTTAGTGTGGTGAATGAGTAGCGGGGGGGGGGGGGGCGTCAAGACAGATTAGAGGTCACTGGAGGGGGTCAAGGTAGATTAGAGGTCACTGGAGGGGGGGGGGGGGGTCAAGGTAGATTAGAGGTAACTGGAGGGGGTCAAGGTAGATTAGAGGTCACTGGGGGGGGGGGTCAAGGTAGATTAGAGGTCACTGGAGGTGGGTCAAGGTAGATTAGAGGTCACTGGTGGGGGGGGGTCAAGGTAGATTAGAGGTCACTGGAGGTGGGTCAAGGTAGATTAGAGGTCACTGGTGGGGGGGTTCAAGGTAGATTAGAGGTCACTGGAGGGTTGTCCAGGTAGATTAGAGGTCACTGGAGGGGGGTCCAGGTAGATTAGAGGTCACTGGAAGGGGGGTCAAGGTAGATTAGAGGTCACTGGAGGGGGGGTCAAGGTAGATAAGAGGTCACTGGAGTGGGGGGTTCAAGGTAGATTAGAGGTCACTGGAGGGGGGGGGGTTAAGATAGATTAGAGGTCATTCGTAATTTAATTTACAATATATAAAAACAAACTCAGACATAATAGCGTAATGCATAGTGCGCGGAATTTCGATGTGAATATCCTGGGTTCGAGTCCTCAGAGTGCCACAGGTATTTGTTGATTTCATTAGTTGAGTTTAGATGTGAAGTTGGCTGGTGTAAAAAAACATAATATTATTATAGGAGGATTCCAACCTATTATATACTTGTTAGGGAGTTCAGTGCAATTAGGTTTGTAGACAGATTAACATACAATACATAAGACATACAGAAATATAAAGACGAATAGGAAACTCACTTTAAGGGGGAGGTGGTTGCTTTTTCTCAACCTCCTTCTCGCTCACGTTTAGCCCATTTAGTTTTGAGACTTTAAGACGTTCTCTTCACTAGTTTGTCGATTATAAGGCCTATCGTCCCATTTCTTTATTAATATCAAGACCTTTCGTGCTATTTAGATGTATTTTTTTCTGGCGAGCGATAGCGAACATGTAGTTTTGGAGGAACCGGCCTTCGGCTGGTACATTAATCAACTGAAAAAATTCTGAATTTATCTCGAAGGGGGATCTTCAGAATAATTTATTAAGCTTAAGGGGAGATCTCCACTCGAGGGATTTTTTTCTTGACCCCTTTCTCCCTCATGTTTAGCCCCATTGCTTTTGATATTATAAAACGTTTGCCCCATTAGTTTAGCGATTTTAAGAACTTTCACCCCATATTAAGACCTTTCGTGCCATTCAGGTGTCAATTTTATCCTGGCGAGCGATAGCGAGCCTGTAATTTAAGAGGAACCGGCCTTTGGCCGGGACATTTTTCTACCGAAAAATTTACAAATTTATCTTGAAAGGGACTCAAGGGGGTGTAATTTTAAGCTTGATGGAGGTCTAGGGAACCAACTAAAAACCTCCCCTTAATGGAAGGCTATGAAACTACAACAATATTAAATGATTGTGGGTTTTTTTTCCATAAATGTTATTTTAGTAAGCGTTGTTCCCACATAGCGATTTTGATTAGTTATTTTGCCTTTATATTGTCTTTGTCCCAGTTTTTGTTTGTTTAGTTTGCAAGTTTTATATTTTAAGTGTATACATAGATAAGTAAACAATAACACCTACCGTCTTCTGGTTTGTTTAGTTTGCAAGTTTTATATTTTAACTGTATACATAGATAAGTAAACAATAACACCTACCGTCTTCTGATTTGTTTAGTTTGCAAGTTTTATATTTGAATTAATACACAGATAAGTAAACAATTAAATAACACCTACCCCCTTCAGCCAGAACCATTCCTACCTATAATGTCTCTTGCAGCATGCGTAATTTCCTGTGAAAAGCCAGACATACTTTCCCTTCCCCGCCAATAAATCCACGGTCCCCAGACCCCGGGTTCCGTGAAATAATATATATATATATTTTTTTTTTCTTCTATATTCTCATTTGTCTTCCAAGTCACTGTATCCAAAGCGGAGGGGGTCTTTTACGCCCCTCCCTAGTCTCTATTAGTTTGAAGATTTTTCACTTCATTTGTTTGCCGATTATAAAACACTTCACCCCTTTAAGGGGAGGTATTTAGTTTGTTCCCTAGACCTCCATCAAGCTTAAAATTACACCCCCTTGAGTCTCTTTCAAGATAAATTTGTACATTTTTCGGTAGAAAAATTTCCCGGCCGAAGGCCGGTTCCTCTTAAATTACAGGCTCGCTATCGCTCGCCAGGATAAAATCGACATCTGAATTGCACGAAAGGTCTTAATATGGGGTGAAAGTTCTTAAAATCGCTAAACTAATGGGGCAAACATTTTATAATATCAAAAGCAATGGGGCTAAACATGAGGGAGAAAGAGGTCAAGACAAAAATCCCTCAAGTGGAGATCTCCCCTTAACCCGTTGAGTACCAGGGACGTCCTTTTCCTCATATTCTGGCAACGAGTCGACGATTGTATTCAGCTTGGGAAGGACCTCTAGCAATAATAAGGCTTCAAACCATCTCAACCAACCCCTTTAACTACCACAGCTCCTACCCAAGCGGCATAATATCGTCTATATATAGCTAGCATATAGTATAAACCCCACGTCGCTGGTAAAGGTGGTTAAGGTGCAATAGCGAACATGTATTTCTATCGATAAAGTTATACCTATACTCTGTTGAATTTGATCTGACTGTCAGTTAAATCCCTCAACAGCTAATTTCTCGATACTTAAGGGGACACGGGCTGTTTTTCTGGTCCCCCTTCTCCCTCATGTTTACCCCCAATAGTTTTCAGATTGTATGACGTTCGGCCCATTAGTTTGGCGATTTTAATACCTTTTATCCCATTTCGTTGTCAATTTTAAGACCTTCCGTGTCATTTAGGTGTCGATTTTTTCCTGGCGAGCGATAGCGAGCCTGTAATCTTAATAGTAACCGGCCTTCGGCCGGGACATATTTCTACCGAAAAATGTACAAATTAATCTAGAAGGGGGATCTGATGGATGTTTTTATAAGTTTGATGGAGGTATAGAGAGGAAACTGAAAATAATATGAATAACTGAATATATAGACCCCCCACCCCCCCAAAAAAACAAAAACAAAACAGCCCATCTACCCTTAATGGAAAACTGTGAAACTACTATGTCTCTTCATCACAGTAATAATTAACAATATATGTCCCCACTAAATCTTCAAAATTAGTTAGAAGTCAATAGGAAGACATGCTAATTTACCCTCAGATGGAAAGATTTTTGCATGTATTCGTTATTTTTCTAGTTTCCTCCCTAGACCTCCATCAAATTAAAAAAACAAAACACATCCATTAAATCCCCCTTCTAGATTAATTTGTAAATTTTTCGGTAGAAAAATGTACCGGCCGAAGGCCGGTTCTTCCAACATTACAGGCTCACTATCGTTCGCCAGGGATCAAAATCGACACCTAAATAGCACGAAAGGTCTAAATATTGACGAAGAAATGGGGCAAAAGGTCTTAAAATCGACTAACTAATGGGGCAAACATCTTAACATCTGAAAACTAATGGGGCTAAACATGAGGGAGAAAGTGGTCCAGAAAACCGGCCCATTCCCCCTTAAGAGTGAAGGGGGTCTTGATAAACGTTAATTTGATTTTAAATATCCATATGTTATGTTTGTTTAAGCTGGAACGGGGGGGGGGGGGGGTCTAGGGGGCAAAGTAAGTAAGACTATAGCTCGAATATTACATTACAAATAAATCTATAAATGATAATAATAATAATAATCTATCTATCTATCTATCTATATGCTCAGGCCCAATCCCCACTTTTCCCATTTTTATTTTCTATTTGATTCTATTTTATTTTTTATTTTTTCCTTTTTTCTTGGGGGTGGCCGACTCGAGACAGAGCAAGAACAGGGAAAACACCCCCAAAACAACACACCAATACAAATAATGACCTAAATGATAACCCCCTGGATAATAAGGTCCCTTCCCCGCCAATAAATCCAGGGCTCCAGACTACGGGTTCATCGAAATATTAAGGGGGGTCGTCGGCTTTTTTGTTTATCTTTCTCTCCTTTTCTCTCTTTCCCTGGCTTGTATCCATTCGGCCCCATTCAGACAACTGTTTTAAGACGTATATCCCCATCCAGGTGTCTATTTCTTCCTGGCGAGCGATAGCGAGCCAGCATTGTATGGAGAAATCCGGCTTCGCCGGAGAAATTTTTCTATCGAAAAATGTACAAATTTAGCTTGCTGTCAAAACAAAAATATACAGTATATATACTGGCTCGCTACCGCTCGCCAGGAAAATATTGACACCTGTTTGGGGGTAAACGTCTTAAAACAGTAGGCTGAATGGGGCCGAATGGATACAAGCCAAAGAGAGAGGAAGAGAAAGAGAATAAAAAAGCGAGGTGGGCTACATCCCCCCCCCCCCCAGAGTAATCAGTGTATAGGAGAGCTGGAGGACGGTAATTGGTTCCTGGAATATCTGATCAAAGGCACTGTGGTAGGGGGACTGTTACTATGTGTCCAATTCTACTCGGCTGCTCAACGCTAAGTAAACTAACGAATTTTATATTAAGTACCTAAAATATTGAAACCTAAAGTCTATATACATAATTCATATACCGTATTTCTCTCTCTCTCTCTCTATATATATATATATATATTTTGTATATAAATTAAGTATGTTCCTAAAAATATGGCAACAGGCAGTAGGCTGGCAACACTTTTTGTATTTATATGCTAGTTAGCAACTCACAGATGATTTAGGACGGGTATTTAAGCCTCACTCTCCCCCTGTTTTCTTGTATTACCCTGAAGATGTCTTGAGAGAATAGACGAAAGCTTGGTGTTCCATTGTTTCAATTTTCCTAGCGAGTTTTACTACACATATATATATATATATATATATATATATATATATATATATATATATATATATATATATATATATATATATATATATATATATATATATATATATATATATTATATCTGTATCTATCTATCTATTGTTGTTTATGTAAAACGAATACAACTGTACAGTTGTCCAAACTTTAAGGGGGTAGTGCTTGGTTTTTGGTCTTTGTATTTTTATATATATATATTTTTATATATACCGGTATATATATATATTTTTTTTTTTATTCCAGTTTCCTCGCTAGACTTCCATTAACCTTAGAAAATACACCCCCTAAACCTCTTTTCAACATAAATTTGTAAATTTTTCGGTAGAAAAATGTTCCGGCCGAAGGCCGGTTCCTTCTAAAGTTAGAGGCTCGCTATCGCTCGCTAGGAAAAAATCGACACCGAAAGGTATTCATATTGACACAAAAAATGAGGCGAAAGGTCTCAAAATCGCGAAACTAACGGAACGAACGTCTTAAAACCTCAAAAGTAATATACTAAACATGAGGGAGAAGGGGGTCCATTAAAAGCGAATACGACCCCCATAAATCACACCGTTATTATTACACTGCATAATCATCCTAAACGGGAGAACACATTTGAGTGTTGTTGTTGTTGTTGTTGTTGTTGTTGTTGTTCCTGTTCCCTAAGCTACCTGGCCGAACAGCCCCGAGTCCCTGAGGAAGGCCTTGGCCACGATCGGTCTTTCCCACAGAGCTCTCATTGAGTGTAGATTGTGTTGTTGGCGTAAGTGGTTGTGTGAGTGTGGTTCACGGGTGTTGCTTTTTACGACTGTATACACATAAGACTTCCCTCTTGACTATGAGACGTCCTTCCCAATCTGAGCAAAATCTTCTAATGCAAGGACACGTAAGATATGAACTAGGCATCATCCGTACTGGAAAGGTTAAGGGGGGTCATCTGGGTTTTTCTCTTTCTCTCCTTTTCTCTCTTTCTCTGGCTTGTATCCATTCGGCCACATTCAGCCAACTGTAATAAGACTTCTATCCCCATCCAGGTGTCAATTTCTTCCTGGCGAGCGAAAGCGAACCAGCATTGTATGGAGAAATCCGGCTTCGCCGGAGAAATTTTTCTATTCGAAAATGTACAAATTGAGCTTGCTGTCAAAACACAAATATGTATATGCTGGCTCGCTTCCGCTCGCCAGGAAAATATTGACACCTGGATGGGGTAAACGTCTTAAAACAGTAGGCTGAATGGGGCCGAATGGATACAAGCCAAAGAGAGAGGGAGAGAAAGAGAAAAAAACAGCCAGGTGGGCTCCCTTGGGCTTAGGAGAATCTAGGAGTGATGATGAACTGAAATATACAACACAATCGTATCTAAAATTGAAGACCCATATGGTACAAAACGTCTGATTAAATAAGCGGTGGTTGATTTAAGGGGGGATGGTTGTGTTTTTCTGTCCCCCTTTCTCCCTCATGTTTAGCCCCATTAGTTTTCATATTAAAAAACGTTCGACCCATTTTAGTTTGGTGATTTTAAGACTTATGGGCCCATTTCTTTGTCAATATTCAGACTTTTCGTGCCATTTAGGTGTCGATTTTTCCCTGGCGAGCGATAGCAAGCCTGTAATTTAGGAGGAATTTTCTACCGAAAAGTGTACAAACTTAGCTAGAAGGTGGATCTTGGGAATGTTTTTTAAGCTTGATGAAGGTCTAGGGAAGGAAACAAAAATAATAATAAAGTAGACGTGCCGTTTCGCCCAAAATCAAAACGGCATACCCAACTCTGCGAAGGGTTACCATCATCACTAATATTACCACCAATACTACTACTACTATCATCATCAATACAATTGTCACCTTCTAATGTCAACTAAACTAACTTAACCTAACAAATGCAGGCGAGTTTTTTTTTGCCCCCTGAACGATGGCGTTCTGTGTGAGTGTGCCCCTACGAGGCACACACACGCAGAACGCCATCATCATTGCTTGAGAATAGGTACAGGGTGGGGGGTGGGGCTCCTGAGGGGGGGGGGGGGGGCAAAACCATATTTTGGACCTAAATTCATAACTATTGCACACATTCATTTTTTTTGTTTAATTACCTTCACATTCACGCACCGAATGTTCGTGTGAAGTTTGGTGAAAATACGTCGAACGGTCTAGGAGGAGTTATCGGACAGACAGACAGACAGACAGACAGACAGACAGACATTTCGGCCGGCATGTACCACTATACGGGGGGCGATACCACTCTGCTTACGCAGAGTTGATAAATACATCGACCAATAATTAAGTCCTTACTCCCTTAATTAACATTCACTGTCATACTCCCCCATGTCTGTGTGTGCTTGTGTGTGTGTGTGTGTGTGTGTGTGTGTGTGTGTGTGTGTGTGTGTGTGTGTGTGTGTGTGTGTGTGTGGGAGGTTGAGAATGTTAAAGCTGTAGGTATATTAGGTGAAGGAGACAAGACTGAGGACCACTTTCTCAGTCACTTACTCTCGATAGTCCATTTTTATTTCAGCCGACTGTGTATTGAATCCCATTGGAGTTTATTTATCGATACTGAAGGGAATAAATATGAAAATAAATATGAAACTGTTATGTCTATGCAGCATATTAATATGAAACTTATGTTTATGCAGCATATTAATATGAAACTGTTATGTTTATGCAGCATATTAATATGAAACTGTTATGTCTATGCAGCATATTAATATGAAAGTGTTATGTTTATGCAGCATATTAATATGAAACTGTTATGTCTATGCAGCATATTAATATGAAACTGCTATGTTTATGCAGCATATTAATATGAAACTGTTATGTTTATGCAGCATATTAATATGAAACTGCTATGTCTATGCAGCATATTAATATGAAACTGCTATGTCTATGCAGCATATTAATATGAAACTGCTATGTTTATGCAGCATATTAATATGAAACTGTTATGTTTATGCAGCATATTAATAGCAAGTTGTCATTGTTAGCAACAAATATCGCTACACAATCTTCATAAAGAGCTGTGGAGACGGTTAGGTATGAAGAGTATCAGTGATGAGATGCGTACTGTAGTCTATTCGCTGTAAGTAGGCGAAAAATCATGACTTCTAACCTCTCTAGCTAAAAAAGGGCTAGAGCAAATTGGCTGTAAATTTCCACATCTATTCCTTGACTGACTCCTCCCAAATGGTAGACATATTAGCTGGAATACTCTAGTGGTTTTTGCGTTACAGAGGTTAGAGGTCCTGATTTCTCGCCTGCTTTCAGCGAACAAACTATAGCAGGCTTGGATGGTTTGGACATGTGGAGAGGATGGATGAACTAAGCTGGGTGAAAAGATACCAGTCCGTGAACGTAAGGGAGCTGTATCATGGGGTAGACCAAGAAAGACGTGGGATCAGACCCTGCGGAGAAGCTGACAATTGAGGCAGCTCTGAACAGGGCTGCTTGGAACGCCGCCTTAAGGGGAGATTTCCACTTGAGGGATTTTTTTCTTTACCCCTTTCTCCCTCATGTTTAGCCCCATTGCTTTTGAAATTTTAAGACGTTTGCCCCATTAGTTTGGTGATTTTAAGAATTTCCGGCCCATTCTGTCAATTTTAAGACCTTTCGTGCAATTTAAGTGTCGATTTTATCCTGGCGAGCGATGGCGAGCCTGTAATTTAAGAGTAACCGGCCTTCGGCCGGGACATTTTTCTACCGAAAAATGTACAAATTTATCTTGAAAAGGGGTCAAGGGGTGACATTTTAAGATTGCTGGAGGAGTAGGAAACAAACTAGAAACCTCTCCTTAAGGACGTAGGACCGGAACTGCACTTATACTCCGTTTCATTTCATCTGACGTTATTCATTCATTATTTTTTTTAGTTTCCTCCCTAGACCTCCATCAATTTTTTAAAAACATCCATTAGATCCCCCTTCTAGATTAATTTGTACATTTTTCGGTAGAAAAATTTCCATGCCGAATGCCGGTTCTTCCAACATTACAGGCTCACTATCGTTCGCCAGGGAAAAAATCGACACCTAAATAACACGAAAGGTCTAAATATTGACGAAGAAATGGGGCGAAAGGTCTCAAAATTGACTAACTAATGGGGCATACATCTTAACATCTGAAAACTAATGGGGCTAAACATGAGGGAGAAAGTGGTCCAGAAAACCGGCCCATTAAGATTGAAGCCCTTAGCAGCTAATTTCTCGATACTGTATGTAAAAAATATGAAACCACTATGTGTCTCTGCATCATACCAAGACCAAGTTTATATAATTAGCGAAATATTTCCGCCGGAGACATTTTTCTATCGAAAAATGTAAAAATTTAACTTGCTGTCAAAACAAAAATATATATATGCTGGCTCGCTACCGCTCGCCAGGAAAATATTGACACCTGGATGGGGGTAAACGTCTTAAAACAGTAGGCTGAAGGGGGCCGAATGGATACAAGCCAAAGAGAGAGGGAGAGAAAGATAAAACAAAAGCGAAGTGGGCCCCCTTAATATACCTTTCTATCCTTATTATTTGATAGGTTTAACACTACCTATAAATACTATTACAATTATAGGGTAACAAACACTTGAGTTACCCTTTATATTCACTCGTTTTACCCATTTTCTTTACAGTGTAGAAAACGAGCAAAAAGCCTCATTTAGTGCGGCCAATTGAAGCATCTAAGAACTCGAAGTTTCATTAAATAATCTTGGTGACTTTGTAAGACTTTGCAGGATACTTAAGAGCCTTAGGGAGAGAGAGAGAGAGAGGAAGGGAGGGAGGGAGGGAGGGTGTGTGTGTGTGTGTGTGTGTGAAAGAGAGAGAGAGAGGGAGAGGGGGGTAATATTGTGAACAAAGGAACAAGGTTAAGGGGAGATGGTTGACTTTTTGGTAGATTATTTCATTTATTTATTATTATTTTTAGTTTCCACCCTAGACCTCCATCAAACTTAAAAAAAACATCCATCAGATCCCCTTTCTAAATTAATTTGTACATTTTTCGGTAGAAAAATTTCCCGGCCGAAGGTCGGTTACTCTTAAGATTACAGGCTCGCTATCGCTCGCCAGGAAAAAATCGACACCTACATTGGCAACTGAAGGGTCTTAAAATTGACAACGAAATGGGGCAAAAGGTATTAAAATCGTCAAACTAATGGGCCGAACGTCATATAATTTGAAAAGTGTTGGGGGTAAACGTGAGGAAGAAGGATGACCAGAAAAACAGCCCATGTCCCCTTAATGGAACAGGGTAAAACCAAAGGAACGGAAGTAAAATAAGGGTCGATTAGGAGTTACATAGTGTTGCTTTGAGAGGTACTAGGAATAGTCAGTTTTTCAATGACATTGCGGTCCTTTTCGGGGAGATGCTCTAAGTGGAAAGTTGTATTGTCTAGTGCACTACACTTAACCCTTTCACTACCGAGGATGTTTGTGGCAATATTTCAACTATATCTAGACGATTTTGCGCAGTTTAAGAAGGATCTGTGGTAGTAAAAATGGGTAAGGGAGATAGTTCGAAAAAAAAGGCCCTTGGGTTTAAAAAAAATCGCTGGAGGACCTTTTGAAATTGAATAAAATCGTCTGAAACTACCCAAAATTAAATGAAAAAGACGTTCGCGGTACAGAAGGGGTTAATGGAAATTATGCAAAATACTAACTACTTCTAACTACTACTGTTGTACTGAAGAACTACAGGATTTACATCTTTTGAGGAAAGATTTGTTCTAGGTAAAACAGATCTTATATGTTAAGAAAAGTCCACATATGTTATTATTGGTTCTTTTCATGTCTGTCTTTCAGCCACAGTTACGTGTTGTATTCAGATTGAACTAATATTTAGCTATAATCCATAATTTCATACCCATTAAGTAATTTAAAGACTTTAATTAGTTGACCTCGTAGTTTAAGCGTTTCAAGTATATTGTTATCTGTAAACATGGAGATTACACTCAACAGGCCAATATCGATGT